>JABJVR010003369.1:0-16006 GCA_025773905.1 Chitala chitala | reverse complement strand
CCCGACAACATAGCTCCCAGGGTCATTTGGGCACACAAACCCCTCCACCACTTTAAGGTGGCAGCTCGAGGAGGGGTTTAACATGTTTCAGAAAGTTTAATTAATCAATTAGCCTAAGGCCTTAGTACTGACAACTCTAAAACAAAACCACTGAAAGTACAAAACCCCATACAACTCCCATAAACCAAAAATACAAAAACACAAACACAGTGCATAAGGATTCCTTCAGAGTTGTGTGGCCACGCATGTGGCCATCACAGTCCCCAACCCCAAACGCAAGCTCTAACTGCGCCAAAGTGTTCTCACACCTCGTGTAAACGTCTCCTTTTTCTGCAGCTCTTCTTTTTGACTATGGCTGAATGGCTTGTGTTTCTCCCTCATGTTGCTGGACTGTGAAATTTGACACATTTGCCATCGGCATCACGCCGTGTTTACGGCACTCCATCTTGGGGGCAGTGTGCTTGCCCTGCCAGCCTTGTGCACAGTGGGTACGTTGTCACATTGAGCAGATCTTTCTGGAATCATACAGAGTGAGTGTTGGGCTCAATTGCAGCTCTATCCAACCCCCCCCCCCCCCCCCATTGTGTTCTCTCTCTCCCCTCCCTTTCTCTCCCCATGTCTTCTCCTTCTCTTCTCAATAGTTTAAAAGTTACTTAAAGATAAGCATCCAGAGCTGTTTTGGATCCCTTACAACTGGTAAACAATTTTAAAACTCTGATGAAGTGCTTCCATTGTTATGCTGCTCTTTAACGACAGGCTCAGATATTCAGCATTGCCAGATCGGTTGTGTATGTCTGTCTGCTATCAGTATAGTTTTCAAATCAGTTTTTAGTTTTCCATCTCTTCCTCCTCATTTTATTTTCGCCTCTCTCCCACAGTGTCTCATCATTTTGCCCTTTGTCTTCATTACTTTTTTTCTTCTCAGTGTCTTTTCCTCTTGTTTGCTCTCCCACTTTGCCTGGAGTGTGTGGGTCTTTTTCAGATTATCTGCATTGCTTTGCTGCTATTTTCAGAACTCCAGTGAATCAACACAGCTAGAGGTTTTTGTTTCAGCCTTAACTTTGGTGCATGACAATGGCAGCTGAGATCTCTGAAACCGTATTCTGTCCCCATTCTTTAGTCTCTTCTTTAGTCTCTTCTAAAATGCACTTTACTCTTTCTTATAACACAGTTGCGTGGAAAGAAAAACAGACAAATACATGGATAATGGAAAAACTTATATATATCTTATATCTGAAAACTAAAAAATTCTAGGATAGATATAGATAAATAGGTTTTTTTTGAGGAACTGCCTGAAAAAAAATCTAACTTACGTAAAATGTACTGTATAATCATTGCCAGAAAATTACAGAATAGAAAGAGAGCAGTAATTTATGCTGGTGATTCGCCTGGTGGTTTTAAATTTGATTAACAGCTTCTCACCAGTCAGAACTGAGAATCTAAAAATACCAAAATGTAACATATTGAACAGTACAAATACCTACATTTTACACAATTACTGTTTTTTACAAAATGATTTATCATTTTTATTATTTTAGATGCCTTGGAAATGTGTGTGTGTGTGTGCACGTGCATATGTGTGTCTGTCTTTTGTTAAACTGACATTTACATGATGCTATCTGCTTATGTTTTTTAGTCTAGGCGTACTAAAGGTTGATAATAATGTTTTTGTTTTCAATATGAACACGAAGTGGAAGGCCTCAGCTGACAGTGTCCATTAGCTTAACGAACTGTAGCTCCTGCTTCTTTCACATTGTTACTCTCTCTCTTTTCCTGCCCATGTCTTAGATGGGAAATGCGTCTGAAACAAACTACTTGTATGTGTCCACCATCTCAGCAGAACACGACTTCCTTATGGGATCCATCTACAGCGCCTTCTGTGAGTTCCATGACTTAGACTCCAGTCAACCTCATACAATGAATAGCACCATCAATAAGCTATTCCAGAGGCAGTGTGTTGACAACAAAACCTCCAGCAAAGTCCCACATCATGACAACTGAGGCATCACCCTGCATCCCCAGGTTAAAGACAGAAATAAGGGAATTAAATCAGTGAAAATGATGTGAGCTCATATGGGACTTTTCCTGAGGTCACTATGCTTTGTACTAACAAACAATACCAGTCATTTTCACAAAATATCATTGATCAGGTTTACTTAGTGACCTGCAGTAGTGACGCTCTGAGTTTTTTAAAACAACACACACACACTCACACACACACACACACACACACACACACACACACACACACACACACACACACGTGCACGCATACCACTGTTTACATGTGCTGCCCTACATTCACTCTGCTCTCATGCGTTTGTGTGCTTTTGCTGACAGCAGCATTCCAATGTACTAAAACCCAAATCCACACCCTGGTTATAAGGATCCATGTAGTGAACAAGAGCACACAGAGTGAGTGTACAGAAGCTTGATATAATTAAAGGTTTTGAAAGAAACCAGAGAGCGATGAGCTGAATGTAATTTGCATTGTGCGTCAGAGACAATGGTGTTATTACACTAATTTAACAGAGAACAAGAGATCATCAACAGCACCTGTCTGTGTTCGCTGTCTAATAACTCTGCTCTCTGTCTTACTCTCTCCTTTGTACTTACTTTAGTCTTCTTCTCTGCTGTCCTAGTTGTCCTATCCCTGATGGGAAACTTAATACTACTCTCCATTGCCTACCGCAAGAAGTCATCCCTGAAGACCGCTGAGTTCTTCATCATTAACTTGTCCATTAGTGACCTTGGGATGACCATTACCCTCTTCCCACTGGCTACGTCGTCTGCTTTTGCCCACAGGTGAGTGCTGTGATGGGATATAGTCAAGACTGCATTGTCTGCTAAAGCCATGGCCTCTATTCAGCTCCTTTTCATCTTCTGCTATGCTAGGAGTTCTGGTGTAACCTAATGGGGTGTTAAATACTAAACAAACCATATATATTTTATCTGTAAAAGTGGACGGGTGTGGGTATGTATAGCTATTTTTTACAGGTTATTTCCTTCTCTCACACAAAGCTCTTCATGTCAGTAGTGTGACCTATTGTATGTTAGGAGTGTCAGAGGACCTTGGTCCTCCTCCATCTGTGTTCTCAGCAGTCACACCTCTTTCTCTCCTCAATCGCTTCCACCCGCCGCTGTTCAGGTGGCTCTTCAGTGAGACCACCTGTGTGTACTACGCCTTCTGTGGGATTCTCTTTGGCCTGTGCAGCCTGACCAACCTAACCATCCTGTCGTTAGTCTGCTGCATCAAAGTCTGCTTCCCCCACTATGGTAAGTGCAGAGAGCCAAAATGAGAGGGCCAGACGCCAGGGCTGCAGGTGTGCTCTGTGCTCAGTCACTGCACCACCTGGCTGCACCTGTTCACACTGACATTTACTTAGTGCTGTGTGCTGGTTGGATGAATAATTCCCCAGGTGAAATTTTCTTTTACCAATCTTTCCATTTTTTCAGAGATCACAGTCGCAACAAGCAAATACATCACACTATACTGTCAGAGAAAGATGATATAGCATCACTTTTTGGTAATATTTTACAACTCACAGGTTTAGACAAGTAGAAAGACATGTGGCCATCTTCAGTTAGGATGTTAATCTGTGCAGTACAGTATAGTACCACACCTGGCTGCTTGTCCACTGCACTATTACCTGACCTGTATGATACTGTGTCACACATGCCTTGCTCAGGAGCAAGACCAAACCTGGCAGAGTCCACTTCAGTTTTTAATTAAATGAAAATGAGTTAAATGAAAAACATTCCTGCACGCTTACAATTCTTCTCACCAGCTCAATGGCTCCTGACCCCAAAGACTCTTCAGTGGAACGTCTTATAGTGCACAAAGGCAACAAAAAAGTTTATGGTTTGGTCAGGCTGCGTGGTTGTATCTTGTTGGCGTCAGTATGGAAAACTATGGTGAATATCTGAGATGGTGAACTGTGCCCCAGGGAAGCTTCTACTTTTGGATCACAGAGTAATGAACTAGTGAAGCAACATTCAGGATGGAGATTCATAACAGCAGCTCATGCAAATTGTCCTGTGATGGTGACAGTGATAAATATATACTGTGTATGGTTGGTTAGTGAGTTATTTATATGGCTGAGGATGCAGTTACCATGAGCATAGTCATCATAAGTATTGTCATTTTGTTATCCTTGGTATTATCATTGTTTTTCATAAGCAAAACAATGACTCAGGTAGGGGGTGGGTAGACAGAAGCTACAACACAGGAGATGTGTGAGGTGGCCAGATAAGGTCCCAGTCTTCAAACTGATCATGTGGAGCCAAAAAACTGCACAGTATTGACTGATTAGGTCCTGTCTATCCCCTCCCATACATCTGTTTATGTAGTTGTAGCCTTTCTTTCCCGGGGAGCCAAGAGTTGAATGAATCAAGCATTTTACACTGACTAGTTTGAACAAGTTTATAAACAAATTTTTTTTACATGATTAGGATCTTAGGGCACCGAAGTGGTTCAGTGTGTAGTACTGATACACTGTTGCCTCAGACCTCCAGGTGTGACAATTTGGCTTGGATAAGCTCCTTGTGTTGGCCATTCCCCCTTGTTACCTTGTCTTAATTGATGTTCAGACTGCCCCCTCGATGTGATTCCCCCACAGATTTTAAAAAAAATTTCACCCATATTAGATAGGTAGTTTTAATGATACTAAATGCCAGTCTATGTAGCGGTGTTGTGTTGACTTAGTTCAAGCAGGCTTTCGCCCTTTCCACTGGTAAAGGTGTTTAATGACCCTTTGCTCTTTGCAGGTGCCAGACATTCTGCTGTGCTACTAGATCTAGCTACTGCTGCTAGATCTCACTGCTGCATTTGACATTGTTGACCATGCTATCTTACTTCAGTTAGTAGAATGTAGAGAGGGAATTTCTGGCTTGGCATTAGACTGGTTTTGGTCATACTCAACTAATCAATGCTTCTGTTAAATATGGTGAGTCTAGGTCAGCCTCTCTATCCTTTATATGTGGGGTCCCACAGGGGTCTATTTTAGGACCCTTACTGTTTTCCGTTGTTACGATTAGGTACAACCATTAGGAAATTTGGTTTCTCCTTTCATTGCTGCTTGGATGACAGATTTGTATATCTCCCACTGAACACATTATTTAACTGTTTGTCTGCTATTAAATCGTGCATGACGTCTATCTTAATAAGCCTTAATGACAATAAAACGGATGACTTACTTTTCAGATCAAGAACTACTCAGTCTGATTCTCTGAACATCTTGCCAGGCTTAGCCTGCTCTATTAAATCTGCAGTCAAGAATTTAGGCTTCATCACTGACAGCAAATTAAAATTGGATAAGAAGATTAACGCTGTGGTTAGACAGAGCTTCTTTCAACTGAAACAGCTGGAGAGGATTTGACCGTTCTTAAATAAAATGGACTTAGAGAAAGTTACCCACGCATTTAACACGTGTAGGCTGGACTAATCTAACTCATTATATACTGTATATCGGTGTGACCCAAGCAGCTCTTGTCAGGTTGCAATTGATTCAAAATGTGGCAGCTCGCTTTTTAACAAAATCTTACAAGTGAAATAATATAACTTTGATTTTACAATCTCTACACTGGTTCCCAGTACAATTTCGTATCAAGTTTAAGATTTTACATATGAAGCAAGTCATAATTTAGCCCCACCATATACTGCCAAACTCTTAAAACCATACCCCCCTCCACAGGCACTACAGTCTAGTGAGCAGTTCTTATTAGCCGTTCCAAAGATCAGACTGAAGAGGAAAGGGGAACATACATTTTCTACTGCAGCCCCCAAACTCTAGTATAATCTGCCCTTATATTAGACTGACTTCTCAGTCAGAATGGAAAACCCACTTGAAGACTTTCCTGTACTCTGTGGCGTTTGAAGAAGCACAGGCAGCTCTTCCTTACTGCGCTACTCTTCTGTCATATTTATGTGATTTAGCTGTTTTTATTCTGATATTTAATTTATTGATTTATTTTATTGTTGCATTTAAATGTTATCTTATTTGCTCTGATTTTATGCTTATTTCCTTGTAATTACCCATACAGCATTTTGGATGACACGTCAGATTAAATGTACTATATAAATAAACTGACATTGACATTGCCGTATTTGTCGTTGTCTGAGTGTTTTCACCTGGTGGTTAGTTCCTGATTAGCACATTTTATGTTAGTTCCTGTTTAGCATATTTTAGGTTAGGTCCTGTTCAGCACTTTTTAGGTTGGGTGATGCCTTTGTGTTTTTCCTATTGCTAAAGTCATTTTCGAATCTTGTGTGTACCGCTTTTGATGCTTAGTTGGTGTTATATATCCTCGTGTTCCTTTATGCTTTTGCTTTGTTGTCCCTGTATTCTGGTATTTTGTCCTCTTGGTTATCCCTTTGCATTTTTTTGCACTTTTTTTTTCACAATACGTCTCTCTGTCCTCTTTCTGTTCTGCCGCAGCATGACATGAGGGTTGTTGATTTGAATCTGGCTTTCAGAACTGTGAATGTGGAGTTTGCATGTTCTCCCCATGCATGTATGAGTTTTCTGTGGTTTCCTCCCGCACTCCAAAGACATCGCAGGCTCCAGGTGCCTGTGACCCAGGAATGGATGAGCAATTTGATGTTTAAAATTTTGAAAGTTGGTTCAAATTTTTTTCAGTAGTGAAACTTATTCTGTTTGCTTGATGACAGTGAAGTTGTATAAAAAAACATTAACATTTTGGTTATATTGTTTTGATTCTCTCACACAATATTTTTTGAGATGATTATAATGTTAATTCAGAATCACGAAGGACCTCAAATTAAGACCTTCACCTGCAGATATGAAATGGATATATGGATGGATGGATTAATGGATGGATGGATTTTATGTAATTCTGTTTCTGGTATAATGCTGTAAATCATTGATGTCAGTACAAAAAAAATGAAATTTGCATTACAACCTGGCTTGCAAAACCCCTAATTTTTCTCTCAGTTGAGAC
This sequence comes from Chitala chitala, assembly GCA_025773905.1. Taxonomy (NCBI): domain Eukaryota; kingdom Metazoa; phylum Chordata; class Actinopteri; order Osteoglossiformes; family Notopteridae; genus Chitala; species Chitala chitala. Next base: position 9,046 of record JABJVR010003369.1, on the reverse strand, counting down.
TGAGAGATCTGACTAGTGAGTTTAAGATCCAGCATTGCTCTTTTGTCCATGAAAATCTAATTGCCATAGAGATACAGTGAGGGTTATTTTTACATTCTTGGCTCAGAACCATCATAAGATGTTCTCTATGCTGGGAGAGAAAACACTGTGCAACTGTTACACTGAGCATCGACAAAACTATACTTCCGTCCATCCCTTCCCTTTACCGACTTATCCAATTCAGGGCTGCGGGAAGCCTCGAGGCCATCCCAGGAAGCACAGGGTGCAGGGCAGGGGACACCCTGGGTGGGGTACAGTTGACAAGCTAATGCAAATATAAATGAAACCAGAACCCAAACAAGGGAAAGCAGGAAAAGTTTATTGCCAGAGAGGAAAAAATATCTTCATTGCTTAAGTTCATCACGGAATAGCAATGGTGACAGAGATAGTTTGTCTTGTACATGAAGAACCTGGCATGCTTCTCCAGTTTCATTAAGTTGTGAGATTCCTTTCTCTCTCACAGGGCTGGCACTACAGAGTGTAGAAATCTGCACCTGAAAGGCTAAATGCTGCAAATGGCCTGTATACAAAGCAGAATAAATGAAACCTTCAGTATTTATCATTAGCATTTAGCTGTTAGTAGATTCTCTAATACCGTTTGACCTCGTTTGTGACATGCACGTGTACTATTATCCTTGTAAGTCGCTTTGGACAAAGGCGTCTGCTAAATAAATAAAATGTAAAATGTAAATGTAAATTATATTCTCACACAAAGCATCTTATCTACATACATGATTTGGTATTATTTTTTTCAAAAGCAACTTGCACTGCTTCATTTTAACAGGTTTAACAACATGGTAAAACAACTTTACAAGTGCCTATTACCAAAATTTTTTTAATAAAATTTCAGAGCGGAAAGCAGTCCCTGGGATTTGATGTCATTCGGTTCCCTTGAGAAATGTGCTATGGAATTATACGTAATTAATGAACTGTAAAGTAGAGAATCATACATTTGCAATTTATCTAACCATAAAATGGAAAAGAAGCTCTTGTAAGACTGTGAGAACAGTAATTTCTTTATTAGGGGGTATTGTGAATTACTCAATTTAATCACAATCACTGCTAGCAATGTTTTACTGTGATGTTCAGAAGTAGAGCAGACCTGTTGTTGCATGCAGTTTAAAGACTGAAACGTCATCTTCGCCCACCATCATCGTTTAAAGACTGAAACGTCATCTTCGCCCACCATCATCTTTCCATTTCTCTCGTCTTGCAGGTAACAAGTTCTCCTCATCCCACGCTGGCTGCCTGGTCCTGGGGGCGTGGTGCTATGCAATTGTCTTCGCTGTGGGCCCCCTGGCTCAGTGGGGGCAGTACGGACCGGAGCCGTATGGCACGGCCTGCTGCATAGACTGGCTCGCCCCAAAACGTGACGCACCCGCCATGACGTACATTATGGCACTTTTCCTCTTCTGCTACGTGATGCCCTGCACCATCATCTTCACATCGTATGCCTTCATCCTGCTGACTGTGAGGGGCTCACGCCTGGCCGTGAAGCAGCACGTCTCCCCGCAGACAAAGGCTGCCAATGCACACGCACTCATCGTCAAGGTGGGTGCCAAGAACACCTCTGGCTCACACCCTGGGTCAGCATTACAGCTAAGGGTGTTCTACGGTGTCCTGCTGATGTGGCTGCTTTCCTGTTCACTGGCTTGCACTTTAAAATCCTAGTATTTCTGTGTTTTGTTATTACAGTAATGTTTTGTACAGATAACCTAGTGATCTCAATATCTTCACCGTCATCTCAGCTCTTACCTTTTGGATATATAGTCTGTTCTGTTTATGGGGCTTAATCCAAAGCTCGTTCTCTCTTTACAAATACACAGTCACTCGTGCACACTGTGCTTTGTTTTGCGTGCACGTGTGTGTTTGTATGTTTACATGCATGTGTGTTCTTGTGCCTGTTTTTGCAGCTGTCGGTGGCAGTATGTATTGGTTTCCTCATCGCTTGGAGCCCTTACGCTGCGGTGTCCATGTGGTCAGCATTCAGCAGCACGAGCCACGTCCCTGCCCTCGCCTTTGCCCTGGCTGCCATCTTTGCCAAGTCGTCCACCATCTACAACCCCATCATTTATCTGCTGTTCAAGCCCAACTTCCGCAAATCGCTGTGTCGAGATGCAGTGTGCTTCCGGCGCCACCTTTGCCCCAGTGTGTGTGGGCACGCCTTTGAGTCTCAGCCCTCTCCCAGGGAGCCAGGCCAGTTGTCCCAACGTAACCATGCTGAAATCAGCCATTCTACCCCCTTGTCCAATGGCCTGACTGAGTGCCAAGGGGACTGCAGGCAGTGCTCAGAGAGTGGAGTCCGCTGTACAACCTTGACGCAGAGGACCGCTCGCATCATGGTGGGTTCCACCCACAAGGAGGTGCCTGTCAGCCAGCTCTCTGACAAGGTCTTCTGTGACTTCCTTTAAAATGATCCTCCAGAGACTGACTTCCTGTGAAGGGACCAGCCTGAGCCTGAAGGTTAAGTGGGAGTGGGAGATGTATGTCATGCAGAATAAGGCTCCAAAGGCCAAAAACAAGCTAAGAGGGACACACACTGGAGGTGGCAGCTTTTTTTCTCTTCAGGAGCAGCAAAAACCAGTGGCACTTTAAACCACACACACACACACACTCTGAATTTCAAACTCCTTGCAACTGACCAACTACAACACTTGGGCAACATTGAATGGTAGGGGAGCTCACTGCATCAAACCTTGGGGATGACAGTACACAGGAATCCTGTAACACAGGAACACTGGAACACAGGGATCCTGTAATGCAGGAACACAGGAACCCTGTAATGCAGGAACACAGGAATCCTGTAACACAGGAACACTGGAACGCAGGAACCCGGGCTGCCTTTGCAACACAGATTGAAGGGAATTCAACAATCAATGTCTGCATCAGCATGTTTATTTCCATAAAATGCAAAAAAGCTGAGTTCTCCATCCTCAAATCCTCTGAGTGCATTGGGCGAATGTTTTCTTTGCTTAGAGGTCAAATTGTACTTAAACCAGTGAGTCAAGCATGATGGGGAGTTGGTGAAAATACCACTCGCTGGTGTTGGCTATCTTAAAAGTTGCATTCTGCAGAGTTTCAATAAATATGCTAATTTTTTCTATGGGTTAGAGGGCAATTTTTTTCATATACAAGAGATCCAGCTAATGGAGCTCAAATCAAAGGAAAAGGTATGTTTTTAGCTTTTCTCACTGGTGAAGGATGACTCTAATTTATTGTGTGGAGACAGACAGTCCATGCCAATTTGCTCCTCTGTGGAGGAACTGCATCCCCACAGAGCGCTTTCAGTGAGTGAGCAGAATCAGTGGCAGAACCCTGGAGACTTGACTGGACTGAGTTTGGTTAATGCCTCGGCTTCAGATCATCCAGGTTGTCCAGTAAATACCTGAGGCATCTACCTCAGCAGAAGTCAAAGTAGGTTCACGACTCAGCTGAGAAACTGATGATTCTATGTTTCAGTGCTTTCCTGTCCAGCATGTAGTTTCTGCACATTACTGCAGGTCCACACACACGTAACTCCCCCCTCTTCCAGTATGGGTGGCACCCCATTTTCTGCTAATTTGTTCACTGAGTAGATTTAGTGGGCAGGGTGTGCAGGGGACCAGGGGACCAGCACTTACTTCATGGGACAAATTTACCAACAATATATCTCCAGAAACTAAATTTACAGGCCATTCCTGGAATACCTATATTGGTCAGTGCTACTCACTAACACCTTGAAACAGTTTGTGACATCTTTGCTGAGACGTTCTAAGGATACAGTATCTCACTCACTTGCATGAATGTTGTATACTCAAGCCCATGCTGTGTAATGCTCACTGTGCAGTTGTCATCATTGGTGTACAGCATATGCAGTGTTAAGTGTGCAATATCCACCTGCAATATGCAACAGGTATAGTAGTCCTTGTGCAAAAGTCATCACGAATATATACCAAAACACCCACTGTTTTGTGCTGCAGAACACAAGCATTCTCATGAATGGGAATACATGTGTTCAACACATTATGTAACTGCTAAATGTTTATATATACCAGTACTCAATGTGAGACACCGTAAAGTATCTATCTGAAATGATAAGAACCAAAGGCTTATAGTATATAGTTTAAATACCTACAAGAATAAGTGTGTCTCTGGGTAACATGAGCCATTAACCGCCTGCCAAACTGAAATGCTGACATTAATTAAACTGTTTTAACAGAGAAGATCACGGAATCCCAGTAAGTAATAATTACTGGGTGTCTTAATTTGTAGGACTGGGAATTCCATTTTAAATTTCTGTACACATATTGTTGTTCCCAGTGGAGATTTGTGAGATACGTTTTCATGGTCAGTTATATTTTAACATTTTAAGGCAGGATAAAGCATAATTATTTATTGGCTGGATAATTTCATTAATATGGACCGCCCTTCTTGTTATCAATAAGCTGTAACTTTCATTCTTTAAGGATGGAGTTTACAGCTTCTGTGTTACTATGTGTGACAGTAATTTGAAAGATCTGAACATCTAACTGAACCAAAAATAGTAAAGTTAAGGTTAAGGGAAACTTTATTGTCCCCGAAGGGAAATTTGTCTTGGGCATCGTGCCACAGTATTACGTTACATATACATGGAAAGAAACATACAATCTATAAGATATTATACAACATACTAAAAACATTTAACAATACCATACTATCAAAGAATACAGTTTACACTTAGCATGTACAGTGTTAGCACTGAATAAAATATTTTAATCTCTATCAAACTGACATGTTCACACGTTTGTGTGTATGTACCAGAAACCGATATTGAAGGCAAACATTTTTGAAATACACAGAACAAAATTTGTCACTAATTGTCTAAAGTCTATTTTTGGCAGGCGGCACAGTGGTGTGGTGGTTAGCACTGTTGCATTGCATCTCCAGACCTGGAGTTCAATTTCTGCTTAAGGTCTGTGTGTGTGTGTGTGTGTGTGTGGAGTTTGCATGTTCTCCCTGTGCTTGGTAGGTTTTCTCTGGTTTCCTCCCACAGTCCAAAGACATGCTGGTTAGGTTGATTGGTGTCTACATAATTGCCCATAGTGTGTGTGTGTGTGTGTGTGTGTGCCCTGTGGTGGGTTGGCACCCCACCCTGGGTGTCCCCTGCCCTGTTCCCTATGTGATCTGGGATGGGCTCCTGGCTTCCCTGTGACCCTTAACAAGATAAGTGGTTTAGAAGATGACTGATTTTTGCCATTCATAATATATTTCAGCCCTTTTAGAACTTTACGGTATGTTCGCAACAAACATTTGTGATTTAATTGATTTATCAGACCAAGGAAGGTATGTTGTTTTGTAGTAAGGTGTGCTATCACAAAGTAACCTCACAGCAGGTATGAGAACCAGTTTCACTGAAAAAAAAGCCATTGACGTGCATATTGTGCCATTATTTAATAAGGTCAAGTACCTTTATGTTTCCTAATTTCTCTAACATACTATTCATGCTTTGTCGCTAAAATGCATCACTGTGACTACATATAAGAATAAGAGTAAAGTAATAAATAACTTGAGCCAATTAGTAAATGACAAAGTAATGCAAAAAAAAAAATTGATGTGAGCAGCAGTTTGGTGTAAATTATCGGTGTGACCAATTAACAATGAGCCCCAGTACTGTGAATCTCTGTGTCAGTGTTCCTGTTATTTCACATGATCAGTTGTTACTGCTGGTGAAGTCCAGTCTTGTCTTTATACTCCTGTTTGCTATGCACTGTTGTGTGTAAACACAGAACTTATGCAAAACTTGCAAATGAAACTAAAAACACATTTCATTTCTTCATAATAAAATAATATTTGTTGTTAAAACATTCAGATGCACTGTGAAAAGTTGTACAATCCTATTTTATAAATTAAAAGGAAGATGAGAGGGACTTTGCTCTATGAGTCTTTGTTGTATGTGAGTTGGGTATCTCTGACTTTGCATCTGTTTTGAGTAGCCAAATCGATCCCCTGTGCGGAGGTCCTATGTTTAGCATGGCTCTGCGTGCGTGCGTGCGTGTCTGTGTGTGTGTGGCGTTTAGCATGGCTGTGCTGTTTTTTGAACACATTGTTAATCATACGCAGCCACAAGTTCTCTGATGTTCATCTGAGTTCATCTACACGAAGTGACAGAAAACAGAATTCCAAGCACCATTCTAATGAAAACAAAAAGCACACAGGAAAAGACTGATGCTGGAAAACTCCTCATTTTGTTTTCCTAAAATGCTGACCTTTGATTATTTTTTCTTCTACCAGAGTACCAATGATGATTACTTACACATATTTTTTTGAAAACTACATTAGCACAAAAGGTGTGTATGTAATTTTTTTTTCCCCACAGTTATGACAAGTGATCACAAAAGGACTGTGTTTTTAGCATTATGTTCTGTGGAACCTTGGAATAGGTAACAATCAGTCTTGTAAACTACACACAGCCAAACAGCCTAAGGTATTATTACTTACAGTGAGGGAATGCTAAAGCTGTCACCGCTTTATGGTGTCACTGGTTCTGGTCAACAGCCCAGGCAATGAATACAATAATGGCAAGTGTTCTGTCTTCAGTCAGCAGCTTTTCAGTCTCATGTCCAGACCTCTTAGGTCTCATTTTAAGGCAATGTCAAGCATCGGACTGAGAGGGCTAAACTGCTTTGGCATCTCAGCAAAGAAACATTCATAAGCAGGAGAGAAACATGGACAATGATGTAAATAGAAATAAAACTGATCCACTAGACACAATTACAAGAGCTCCGTAACAGGGAAACTTTACCATTAAGGTGTTACATAGGTCCTGCTATATGGGCACTGTTACAAATACACTATCACTTGGGTCCTGTTACCTGGACACTGTTAAATGGGTCCTGTTACCTGGACACTGTTAAATGGGTCCTGTTACCTGGACACTGTTAAATGGGTACAGTTACCTGGACACTGTTAAATGGGTACTGTTACTTGGACACTGTTAAATGGGTACTGTTATGCAGATGGCAAGTTATGAACGTTCCTATACTGCAACACCCCCACTTGACCTTTTAAATTGATTAGAGTTATAACAGAACGGTACCACAGAGAGAAGACTGTAGTCACTGAACCAGCCGTATCAAATTAAATAACAATTTTCTAAATAAATATGAACATATCCAATCCACCAAATAGCTTTTGTGGCTTTCACTACAGCTATTTTTTCAGTTTGATTGCCATTGGTCCAAAACAATCGTAAGGGAAAAACCAAAAAGAGAAGCATCTGGGGCTTTTTCAGTCATCTTTAAGCCACTTATTTCCATCTTGTTCTTGTATTTGCCTATGTCAAAATTTCAGACAGTGTGTTTAGCCTCCTGATATGAAACAAAAGAAACAAATATAACTGAATGACATTGACAGAAAGTCAAGGGGAGTTCAGACAATTGCTTCCAGGTTTTGTTGTAATTAGTTTTCATTTTCAAATTGCTGATTAGGCTTGTCAGACTCTGCCAGATGTCCTCCATAGTTTAATTTAATTATTTAGCTATGCATCAGTCACAGCTTTTTTATGCAGTATGTCATCAGTTAACAGGTTAACTGTTAACCACTGAATATCCATCCATCTGTTATCTGAACTGCTTATTCCTGGTGAGGGTCATGGGGAAGCCTGGAGCCCATCCTAGAGCACATAGGGCACAGGGCAGGGGACACCCAGGGTGGGGCGCCAACCCACCACAGGGCACACACACCAATCAACCTAACCTGCATATCTTTGGGAGGAAACCAGAGCACCCAGAGAAAACCCAACAAGCACAGGGAAAACATGCAAACTCCATGCACACAGACCCAAGGCAGAAATAGAACCCCAGGCCTGGAGGTGCACAGCGACAGTGCTAACCACCACGCCACCGTGCAGCCTACTGAATATCAAATTGTTCAACCAATTCGATCAATGCTATAGATTAAAAAATCAACCAAAGTTATACAGATACTTGAAGCAGCAGTTTTGAGTTAATGGCTGTAAATTAGTAATATGCCAACTAACACACGTTTGGGGGGGAGGGGGGAATTATAATAAAATAAATAAATAAAAATTAAGCGATCCCCCTAAAGGAGTTCTGTAAGGACGGGGCCATTTTGATCGACATAATTATCTGTAAACTGCGCAATAGGCTGCATTTTTAATTACATCAATAGCACATTTTCGATGCAAAATCACGTCAGCGATAAACATCCGCAAGCTCTGACAGTTAAACATCACCCTACCCTTCTGCTCATACTGAACAAAAAAACTGAATTAAATGTTAACAAGGAAGCGCGATATAGCGAGGCATTACTGTACTTTTCAAATGAGTCATACGCATGACTGTAGGCTTGTCGGTTAACCATCGAGCACGGACGATCGGTTGTCAGTCAGTTAATTTTAAGTCAAGTGCCCACATCAAATGCAGAACATCACCCTCTTTGAGCCTTTCTAAAACTCCAGCTCCTAAAGAGGTTTATATACATACTTTGCAGTAAAACTGCAATCTTTAAACAGGAAGATGAAGAGTGAGTGAGTGTGTGTGTGTGTGTGTGTGTGCGCGCGCGCGCTCGCTTGTTTGTTTGTGTACATGTACAGGTGTCTGTGTGCATATAGGAAAATAATGGACACTTTGTCAGATGCATAAAACATGGTACACTTTGTTTGTAAGTATTGTGAGCAGATCTGGTACAGTTGTCTTGCACTCACAGTTTTGAAACAGGTTTCCTCAAAATACTTGTCACAGATAAGGTGTCTATGAACTGGCCATATTATATGATTCTCTGTATAATGTATGAAATGACTGAAGGAGCTTTTAGCAGAAAATGTCTATTTGTGTATTAATAAGCGTCTGAAGATGGTTTTAAGTTTTCAATAACCTCTCCACTCACATAACTGTCCCACATTCCTGTGGCATATCACACTCTTTTTGTTCAGTAATGTCATTGTTACCTGTGGCGGGTTGGCGCCCCGCCCTGGGTGTCCCCTGCCCTGCGCCCTGTGGTGGGTTGGCGCCCCGCCCTGGGTGTCCCC
>JABJVR010003368.1:0-16007 GCA_025773905.1 Chitala chitala | reverse complement strand
ATACATATTGCCCTGTACGTTCTGTCATAAATCCTGCAGTCTGCCCTACTGGCTTGAAGGCAGGCATCTGCACATGTGCTCTCTGGGAGATGCGCAGGCACAGTCCTATGTTATTGTGGATCAACTTGTATGTTATCACTAACCTTAATAATAGTAAATCATGGTTATGCATACGGTAACCTAAATAATATACATAATTAATTTTAGGGCTGTTGTGATGCATTATTTTCTATAACTGCAGCTATATTGTTTAATGGCTATGGTAGGAAGTGGTGAGGAATGTGTTCTTTTGGCCTAATAACTGTAGGAGGCACAGATGTTGAAGCCTTGCTTTGCTGGTTAAGTGACTTACTGTCATAGCAAGGAGGGAACTTGCTGCTGTTTTGTTGTGATTAATTGGTGGGCGTGTGCACTCCCGTTGCAGTTTGTGTGCACAGCTTGTTTTTGTTCTTTCGTCGTGGATGCCTTGGCTGGGGTTTAATCAGCTTTTGTGGCTGATGCTGACATGTGAATGACACAGTTAAAATGGGGCATGGAGCTAGCTGAGGAAGGTCAGTGCTGTAAATGCATAGGGGTTTTAACTATGTGTGTGGCACATGTGTCTGTATCCATGACCTGAGGTACATGAGGCTGTACCTTGGGCTCCTAATTTAAAAGCGAACACCCATCTGCAAGCGATGCATTTCTCCCCCTCAGAAACTCGGCCCTGGGTTCACGACTCTCCCGTTTTGCCATTTCAGCAAGCACAGGCCTCAGCTCCGCTGAGTTTGCTCTCCCGAGTGTCCTCGGGTGATACGCTGACGCCATGCCTCCCTGGGTCTGACTCAGGAACATGAAAGACATGTGATCCGCACTTACGCATAGCCAAAGACAGACACATGCTTCAGGGAATGGTCAGCCAGAGCCAAAATGATGATGGATTAAGTAGGGAACCCAGACAGAATGCCCATATGGAGAAGTTTGTCTGTGGTGTAGATTGTTGAGGAATGGAAATGGGGTTTCTTTGGGTTTCCTCAACAGAAGGAATTGTTACGTGAACAGTTACTGTCAAAAGCCATTTTAACTTTTCCCTTCTTTTTTGATTAGGTAGTTTGAGTAACCAACATTCTAAATTCAGCGCTAAATACAATATATTTAGTTTGGCCTGTTTCATTTCACTTTCCATTATGCTGAGAGGTCTATGACTTAATACATTTGTATTAAAATTGACTATATTATGAACTTGCAGAGGAGATCTTGAAAAATGTCTGTGCTGTAGCAATGGATATTGTATCTCAGTTTAAAAGTCTAACTTGTGACTGGGAAAGTTGTAGTTTCACACATTTGTAGATGAGAGAACTTATAGTATGCTGATTGTCAATAATGTTCATTTGTTGTATTATAAAAAATATTTTTAGATTTATTGTACTTTATTAATCTCAGAGGAAAATTGCTTCTCTGCATTTAACCCACCCCCTGAGGGGAGCAGTGGGCTGCCAGCCACATGCAGCGCCCGGGGAGCTAGCATTTGGGTGTCTTGCTCAAGGACACACCTGGCTGTTCTGGGACTTCAAGTGGAGGAGACTTCTGCATCCCAGACTTATGTTCTACATTGAGCCACCAGGCCACTTATATGTTCATTTGTTGGAGCTTTGCATTGTTGAAAACACTGCCTAGTGGCTACATCTCCTTTGTGTTGCTATTGTTTGTCATTGTGGAAAACTTTAGCGATGCTGCATTTTTTAACTTTAATTACAGTCAAACAGCATACAGAATTTGTATAATGAGCACTTCAGCTCTGGAAAAGGTTACACTATGTTATTGTGCCTAAAGTGAGACTTTAGACAGCTTCCACAGGTCATATTGGAATGTCCATTCTGTTCCTTTTCTTTCATAACTTCTACTGCACACCTCCAGATGTGCTTACAGGGGATCTGCATTCAGTTTGTTTTTTTGTGTGATCAATACATTGCTGCTTGACTGACTGGAACGGGACCCTAAAACTGGGGGTACAGCTGACAAAATAGTAGATTGACACACAACAAGCATGAGTCAAAGCTCCTGAGATGCTTTTTTTCCCCCCAGATAATTTCTAAGCAAAATATAATGAGCAGGTTTCATTTGTAATATAACAAATGCTGTATTGTAGGGTTTTGACATTTTCATAGGTGTCAGGAGTTTTGCCCAGTTTTTCGCAGCAGAATCATTGTACTGCCACCCGTGCCTGTCTTCATCTCCTGCTGTCCGTCTGCGTTACATTAATGTGCCACTTGCATTTAAACTCTGTGTCTTCACAGAGAGAGGTGCCTGCTTCCACTCAGGCTGGCTTTGGAGTCCAAGAACACCAGACTGGCCCAAACCGCACTCACGGGAATCCAGGTACAGCACTAATGTTGGTGTCAGGCCACCTCTGAGTAAAGTACAGATGTTAATTATTTAATGATTAATTGCTTAACTTAATGCACCTTATAGGGCTTTCAGTTATGATTTTAGATGTGGTAATCTGTGTAATGCTGCTATCACTCCCTGCCCCCATGAAAATATACTGCATTGTGTGTGTAAGAGATTTAACATTAACTCTAGACTTGGGTTTACAACAGAGGTAAGACACAAGGTTACACAGTAGTGTCGGGGGTTTAAGTGGTGTTAACGGAGGTAGAGAGTTAAATGGGGATACAGACAGACACGTTTAAAGCCTGTTGGTAAATGCTTTGATTCACCAATGATTGATTAATTATACCATCTGTCCCTTTGAGTGTCTTTTCACACTGCGTTGTCCTCATTGTCATCGGTCTTTACTGGTCCTTGTCAATGCAGAAGATCCTGTGTGAGGACCGCTTTGTTGCTACGGACTCGGAGGTGCCAGAGAAGCAGCTGCTGACCCAGGTTCTAGATGCTGTGCGAGTGACACCCACCCTGAATGAGGACCTGCAGGTGGAGGTGATGAAGGTGAGAGGCAGTGCCTCATCAGTGTTTCTGAATGTGTCCTACCAGACAGCTTTGCTACCTTGTTCAGGTACACACCCTCTAGCATTTTACAGGCACTGCGTAATTCGGGCTGACTGCTACAATCAATTGGTGTGAAAAGTCAGTAGTCGGATGTACCTTGAGTGAGGGCAAAACAAAATATGTCCCAGTAAACTTAAGAACACAGAACCTTTGACATTTGGTGGATTATAAGGACCAATACTCACTGATGTTGCTCATATGTTTAATTACTTACTTTTAGTGGTGCTCTGCGTATGACTTTTGACACATATTGTATTTGAGTGATCTGGGTAGTTCTCGTGCCTTAGATCCACTGCAGTGTTCCAGGGCTTTAGAGATGTGGTGGCATTGCCTCTGGCATTATGACACCTTCAGCTCCTCGCAGCTGCCATACGCTGCGTGGGCATGATGCACGGGCCGCCTCCAGGCACACTGCCAGAGAGGTTTCCATTACTCTACCCTGCTGTGCTACAAGCTGGAGCGTATCTGTGCCATGCAGTTGTGGTTTTACCTGTAGGTTTGTGGCCAGAGGGTTTTCTGTTGATAGGCAGTGAATGTAAATTTAGCTGCAAGGCCATCTGTGTAATCTTTATAAAGGGTTAAAAACCTAAATGGGTAGCCTGAGGTATGCTTTTCTCCAGTGAGATGCCTTTTTGTTCATTTGCATTAATCGCTTATTCATTTAGGGTCTAGAGCATCTTAACCTGGGGTTTTTGAATTTTAGTGTGGAATAAATGCTAAAAATGCATCTTTGTTTTCACGAGGTTTTAACTGAAATTAGCTGGACTGCATGTGAAACATTGGTTTGAAGGGAGCCCACAGGCTTAACCAGACTGTCAAGGGGGTCCATGCAAGGCTGGTTCTATCATCAAGGCAAGTTGAGTGCAAACATAATAGTAGTGTCATCTGTTTGCACTTTGAAAATGCAAAAAGGATATTCAGACTGCAAATAGATATGGACTAGAAAGTTATCCTATAGCCTGTTGGTATGAAGTAATAATGCAGGTGATTGAAACAGCCAGAAGTAGTGACACTACAACAGAGGTTGGGTGTGTACCGGAGGGCGGTCAGGGGACTGCATGGTGGGGAGGTGTACAGCTGAGGTTGGGTGTGTACCGGAGGGCGGTCAGGGGACCGCATGGTGGGGAGGTGTTCAGCTGAGGTTGGGTGTGTCCTGGAGGGCGGTCAGGGAAATGCACAGTCGACTGTTTTCAGAAGCTGCTTTGAGTAAGCTTGACATATGAATACCAGTGTCACCAGTGTAGGTGAGTGTGTGTGTCAACTGTGTGGTAGAGCTAGGCTGAATGTCTGTGAGTTAGGCCAATTCGTGACAAGACAGCACAGCGCAAGTCTTCACATTTCTTCATAATGATGTCTCATCTGCTTGGCATAAACCCTGCCAGCTGCTGCTCCTTCTCCCCGCAGGTCCTGCTCTGCATCACCTACTCTTCCACCTTTGAGATTAACGGAGATGCCATCCTGAGGATTGCGGAGGTGAGCAGTGATGAATTCTTAAAGTTCTTTTTTAGGGAACCTCAAAGACACCCCCCCATCCCCCTTCTCGCTGTGAAGTGGTTTCCGTTTCACTTTGGGGGGCACTGTTTTGTTCACTCATATCCTGTTTGCCGACCAACTCGTAAAACTGTTTTATTAGACTAATGGACTTGGATCCCGACGGGGCTGTCCTGCCTTGCTGAAAAATATAAATCTTCCTTCCTTGTTACTCAACCATACTGTAAATCATAATTCTGTAGGTGGGCTGTTTTGTTAATATCACAGGGCCAGATACCTGCAACCTTTTAAATGCAAGACAGAAGATACATTTATTCTTTGCTGCAAATGTCCAAGAAAGAATTTGTAAGGCAGGATAACTTCATGGGATTAGACAATATTTACACTGTGTGTTTTTTCAGTTTATCAAAGAATTTAGTGTAGATTAGAACTTTTACTTCCTCATTTAGCCATTATATTCGATTAGGTACTTGTTAGGGATGTGATGTATCGTGTCGCGATGCAAAATGAGTGATGATGCTTACAGTTGGTGGTGGTGGTATTGTGCTGCGTGTTTGCTATCTGACATATTAATATAAAGAACAGGCCAGCACACTGACAAATGTACCTTTTAAATCGTCATATTTTCAAATTAATGTTTTCTTATTTTTGGTGTCAGCTTTTATCCTTGTTGTCCGCTGGCTGTTTTTAAGCAGTGCTAGTAAAACATTTTTTTTTAAACTCCCTTTTGGTCTATAAAATTTTAATCTAGATAATTTCCAAAAGGTTCAAAAACCATTTATTTTTAATGTGATATGGAATTTTTAAAAATTGCATTTTTACAAAAAAAATGCATTTCATTTACACACCCCACTACTTACCGAACTTTCCTGGCCTGTTTGCGACCTGGTACCAGTCCACTGACCACGGTTTGGTAAACTATGGCTTACACAACTGCTAACACTAGCAATATGATGCAGCATTTACAGTGCCATCACAGTGACCACTGCCTGTGAAGAAGGAACATACTTTGGTGTTATTTTTGCTTGTTTTTGCCTCAGAAATAAAGATTTTTTTTTTCTTCATTCTGACTTTGTTTAGGATATCATGAGAAAATCGAATCATGAACCCAGTGTCGTGAATTGATCGGTATTGTGAGCTAAGTGCACTATCGCATCCCTTGTAATGGTACATTTAAGTGGTACTTGTGTGCTTCATTACAGCACACAGTTTTCTGTAGGAACGGTAATGTTTTTCTGCTTCATGTGTCTGTTCTTGTTTTCTCCTGGTTCCATGCTGATGTGTGCTAAAGAGCCTTATCCTCGCAATGTCGTCGTTTCTTCAGTACATGACTCCGTCTGCTACAGCAGAAAACCATGGTGCCGATTGCTGACTAATCCCCCCAGTTTCACTTACTGCCAATGAAAAGGCTAGTCAAGGTGCTTGCTGTCTGTCCTCCTGTTTCCCTGGTATTTGTTGCCATGGAAACAACCAATTGCTGCTGCTGACAGCATGTCTGAAACCTTCCTTCCATTGCGTCATAGGTGGGAGGCGAGATGCATTATGTGGCGGAGTGGGAGAACGGGGATGCGTTCGTTAACCGTCAGATTAAAAAAAGTCGGGCATTCCTGGGAAGATGACTTCAATTCATATCAGTTTATTGTTATATTGTGCCATTCACAAGTTGCCTGAAAGTGATTTACAGAAGTTATAGATTTCACAGAATTAAGTGGGTGGATGATTGAAGTTAAATACAAAGATAGACGACAGCAGAGGAGAGGAACAAAAAAACTCCACATTGTGGGTGGGGGCTCTGGGCGCCCAATGTCAACTGGCTGCCAAGCCCCTTCTGGGCATACTAGCACTACAGAATACAAAGTTTATAATGGAGACTATGAATGTAAATAACACTATATAGTCCTTCTGTGCTCCTGGTATAGGAGTTGTGCCTAGCTAGCCTGTTACCCAGTATCTAGTTACGATATGTTTTATTGCTCAGAGGCATAGTGGGGCATAAATGTTTTCCTGTTATTGTCGGCCTGCGCTGCAGTGTTGTGCTTTGATTCACTGAGCGTAGCTGGGAATGCTGAGCTCGGAGAAGAGCAGCTGCTCCACGTGGGAGACGCTCATCAGGCTTGGCTTGCATGTATCACTGTGGTTATGACAGACTTGTTTTATGAGGGACAATAAAACTTCGACATGGTGTAAAAACCCCTTCAGGCTCAGCAGTCAGACAATGTCTTTCTTCTTGACTGGACTCTCCTAATAGACTTGATGCTTGTTTGTTGTCATGTTCTCCCAAGAGGCAGAATTCAGAGTGGTCCCTGCCCAGGCCTCTCTTGCCCGACCACTGACTGTGTTCCAGTTGTATGTCATATGTCACCCCTCCCCCTTTTGGCCACCGAATGGTGTCTGGTCTTTAAATGGTGAGCAGGATCTTGTGTGCTTGTCAGCAGCCATGTGACAAAGGGGTACTGCATGAGGAAATGCAATGTCAGACAAATGCCACAATAATGTCCCCTCATCAAAAAGGCCTGTCCTGTTTGTTGATTCCTTTTGAGCTCAAATCCCGTTCTTACTTGAATTAAAGCACCATAGCAGTGACGCACACAATTCAATGCTCAGGTTTACCTCAGTGAATGATTGTGGTAATGTTTCAACTATGTTATGCAATAAACCGGGTCTATATGTTGTCAGGGCTGTTCTGTTTTTCACCATACTTCTTAGTGTTGGATTATATACATGTACATTTCTGTGCCTGCCTTAACTAATACCCTTGTTACTCAACCATACTGTAAATGCATAACTAACTTTATTAAAATTTAAGAAACATCTTTTACAATGAATCAGGTATATCCTGAGTACAAAGCTGAATTTTATAAGAAATGTTCTATCACTAATAGTAGTCATCCCATGTGATGTAAGAATGTGTGGGGAATAAAAAAAAAAAAGGAATAAAGCTAACAGTAAGTGAGTGGGAGACTCCGAATACAAACTGTTGTTCAAGTTTTTTACTTTTCGTTATCGGTCCCTCTTTCATGTCTTGATTACTGATGGAAACTGAGTTGGATGGAGGACTGATTTGGGTCTCCCATATCTTCGTTCTGTAGGTTTGCATTGAGACCTACGTGTCCAGCTGTCACCAGCGCAGCATCAACACGGCCGTGCGCGCCACTCTCAGCCAAATGCTGGGCGACCTCACGCTGCAGCTGCGCCACAGGCAGGAGAGTGGGGTGAGTGGCTGGCTGACGCATGCAGCCCCTGGTGGTGGGGTGGTGTCATTGTCACCATGTTTGTTAATGGAGGGATGTGCTAATAGAATGCACAATGTGATAATTTGATTGTTTTTCCTGAACCCCTAAGGATATGTCCTTGTTTTGCATTTCTAAATGCAATATTTAGACTTTAGAAGGCAAGTTTCACTAATGCAGTTTCCTGAGTGGTAAGATAATTGTGAGAAGTGACTAAGGCAGGTAAATCGAAATTGATGATGGTGAACAGCACAAATGTAGATGTGATCTCAGCAAGCTGCATCTTTTACTATGAAATGAGGTGTTTAGGCAGTCCCCATGCCCTGCTGGAGAGATGTGTTTGTGGCCTAATTGTGTCTTTGTGTCTCTGCAGACAGCAGACGGAGAGGAGGGGTTGGTGCCCATAATGCAGCGCAAAGGTACTTTACATTGTTTGTTTAGCAGCATTGCTGCATCTTGTGGGCTGGAGTTTTTGTTTGTTTGTTTGTTTTTTTTATTTTTTTTATTTTATTTTTTTTTTTTTATAAAAGGTGACAGTAATGGCTTTTTTATGGGCTGTTAGGTCATCTATTCCTGGTAGGCAAAGTGATGGATGACCTGGTTGGCTTGGTGCCAGCCTGAGTCAAAATGCCCCTGTGGGAAGGAAGGGTGGAGTGAGTGTGTGTTGTCTGAAAGCCACATTGTAATAATAAGGCTCCTTCCCATTTTCAACCCTTCCACTGCTGATATTCAAAGATGTCTCCCCAACATCCGAGTCGCTGTGTGAGGACATCGTGACTGTGCTCACGGTCTTCTGTGAAAAGCTGGAGGGGGTCCAGAGGTGAGGGCATAAAAAATGAGGAGCACAAGAACAAGTGTCTTCAGCTTCGGGGCTTTTAGTTAAAAACTAGAAGTTTTTGTTTTGTAGAATGCCACCATTTTGTGCGTCCAGAGAAATGCCAGTCTATGTCACAGTCAGATCAGACAGCCATTTTGTATTGCATTGTAAATTAAAATTTATAACTTGCAGTACTGCCTTTCCACATGGAATGAACTAACCAGTCATACTGGTACAATATACTTTTGAAGTGACTGGATTTATTTTTATTTACCTAAAATATTGGGTAGTTGATTCCTTAAGCAAAATGCCTCAACTCAAAAGCTCTGACCACAGAACAGATCTTTTGCTATATAACTGCTGGTTGTATCTTAGGTCAGTGATTTTGAATGTGAATAGTGAGAGCAGTGACATTACTATGATGCTGAGTAAAGTGTGCCATTCCCTCTGCATACCCCCAGTGAGAATCAGCTTCTGCAGCTGTTGTACCTGGAGTGCATCCTCTCCATGCTCAGTAGCTGTCCAGCCACCATGCACCTATACCGAGGATTCACAGACCTCACCTGGTGAGTTCCTGCTTTCTTTTACCCTGTGTACCCTGTGTGCTGTCTGTCAGTGCTGAGCTCTGTAATATTTACTTTCTAATGGCGGCTGATGGCTCAGTGGGTAGAACATTGGGTTGGGATGCGGACATCTCCCGGTTCGAATCCCACCCCATTTCCAGGTGTGATCTTGAGGAAGACACTCAATGCTAGCACTCCCGGTGCCAAATAATGGCTGCCCACTGCTCCCCCAGTGGATGGGATAAATGTAGCGAACCAATATAGTTGTAACCTGTGTGTCATTTGTACGTCGCTTTGGGCAAAGACATCTGCAAAATGCGCATCACATGATCAATGTGCCCTGCCCCAGGAAGCAGCTTTGCCCCTCCCTGGTGGCGATTTTGGGCAACCCCATGAATGACAAGACTATTACTTCGGCACATGTCGGAGCGCTGCAGGAGACGGACCCTGCCTCGGCGGGTGTGTCGGATCAGGGCAGGGGGTCGGGCTGCTCCTCCAGTGCACCCGCCCTCATCGGGCCTGTGGCCCGAACAGTGTGCTACGTGGCAGCTGAGCTGGTGCGCCTCGTGGGCTGCGTGGAGTCAATGAAGCCTGTGCTGCAGTCCTTGTATCACCGCATCCTGCTGTACCCACCACCCCAGCATCGCATTGAGGCCATCAAGATCATGAAGGAGGTACAGCCACACTGTGGTGCATCACCGTGGAGATGAGTGCTCCACTGTAACTGAACTTATGTTGACTGGGAAATTTGGTGTGTGTGTGTGTGCGATGCACAATATACAGTGGTCCCCTAGAAACATTTTCAGGCATGGTGGCTAAAGGATGACGGGTTTTATGTGCACGCGTAAAAATTTTTCGTTATTTCTCACACAATGCAAGTTTTTTTTTTTTTTTTTTTTTTTTTGGTAATTTCCATTTAAAGGCCAAGTAAAACAATAGGATGTATTTATTGCACACAACTATCAAAGCTTCCAATTACTTCACAAAGAAGTTAAAACTATCAAGAAAATAAAAAAGATATAACTAAAAAGATAAAATCCACACAATGAAATATCAAATAATGAAACTATAATAACCGCTCAAGTTGGTGCAAACTGCAGTTTGAGCTGCTCAGCAGTCTGAAGCAAACTGCTCATTTTCTCATCATGAGCCCAGTGTGCTGCCTCAGTGCTGCACTTCATTTGTTTTTTTTGGCTTTAAAAAAATTTCACCATGGCATTACCGTATGAAAATTTTCCCACAGGAGGCCCATTTATTGATATTCTCATACAGGCTCCCAAGTGCTCCACTTGCAGCCTGTTCCGGATAGATTTACATTGCTAAAAGCAATCGTGAATTGTGTGAGTTACTCTGTTCATGGTGGAGAAATTGTGTTGACAGCTCACACTGCCCAGAGGAGTGGTGAGTGCGCTTTTGTGGTCCCTTAGTGTCACCGATGCTCATGCTAACACCAGAGCCCTTGCTGCCCCCCCCCCCGTGCCCTGCTCACCTCTCTCCTTTCTTTTACCACTTCTCTACCTCTCCTCTCTTCTTCATCTTTATTTGTCTTTGGTGTTTTGTCATATTTTTGGCTGAACATCCCCTGGTTCCCGCTTCTTATGTGGTGCCACGCTTACTTTAGCATTAATAGCAGCCAAATAACTTGCATTTTACTAGCATTATAGGATATGTCTCATTTACTCAAGCTTCATTGCAACTCAGAGTCACTCTGTGATGATTATGTAGTGATCAGTTATGTTAAACTATTATAGTGACATTGATTTCTGACGTCATAATGTTGGTGTAACGTATTGAAAGTGCAGACAGGAAATACAGTTGCAGGATAACGTATGTGAACCTTTTGGAATTTCATGGTTTTCTGCATAAATTTGTCATATGATGTGATCTGTTATTTATCTAAGTCAAGAGTACTGACAAATATAATGAGCCTAAATCATAACAAAAAAAAAAAAATCGGATCTTTCATGTCTTTATTGAGAACAACCATAAAAACCTCATAGTGCTACTGGAAAAAGTATGTGAACCCTTGAGTTAATGACTTCCAAAGCTAATTGGAGTCAGGTGTTAGCATACCTGGAGTCTTTTTAAGAAAATGAGTTCAGATGTGTGGACTAGAGCTACTTTGACTGATTAAAATCCACTCAAAAATCACCCCAAGAGCACAACGAATCAGTGAAAATATCGCCTCGTTTCCGTAAACCTTGGTGTACGTCTGAAATCCATTAGAAGCGTTATTCTCAGGTCACACTCATTCTTGTTTTCCACGTTCCTGGATTTGTTCGTTTTTCTTACCGGAGCTACGAGAAGCGAATCAGATTGAAGCAGGGAGGAGACAAGGACAGAGGCACCAAACAAGCTCCCAAACACAAATGATTATTTCCAAATGAGTGTATATTCAACGGTATTAGATTTAAAAAAAAAAATAAATAAATAAAAAAAAAAATTGGCATGTTGAGGGGTCTCGTTGGCATGGCAGCCCACCATGCATGTAGTATTATAGGGGAAACGATGAAATAGGTCAGGAGCCTGCAACCTTCACCATTACAAGACCCTATTTTGGCCCATTTCCCATTACAGTGAATGCTACTGTATAGGGGTGGAAGAGCCGCATGCAGCTCGAGAGTCAGGGGTTGCTGTCTCCTGATTTAGGGTTCTGCTATTTGTGGTACCTTTTTGTTTTTATATATGCTTTAATAGATAAGATGGCCCTGTCTGAACTGCAGCGAGTCCTCAACCATGTATTTTATTATTTTTTTTTTTGCTTATGCTGTTGGGACCTTTTAAAAATTACAATATGTTTGAATCGCTCTTGTCTTTTTGCTTGCATCCCTTTGCAGATCCTGGGTAGCCCCCAACGCCTGTTTGACCTGGCGGGTCCTTGTGTCATCGAACCCGAGTCCAGAAAGAGGTCCTTCTCCAAGAGAAAGTCTCATCTGGACCTCCTCAAACTGTGAGTGACGTTTTGTGGGCACTGTGGTGTGTGTTAGTGTGGTTTTGTGGTACTTGTCGTCTGACGACCAGCACGTTCGACTGTCTCGCTGAGCTGCAGGGTGATGGATGGGATAACAGAGGCTTGCATGAAAGGCGGGATCGAGGCCTGCTATGCCTCGGTGTCGTGCGTGGGCGCCCTGCTTGGGACTTTGGACGAGCTGAGCCAGGGCCGCGGCCTGCGACCTGAGCAGGTGCGTCTGCTGCTGCGGCGCCTAGACGAGCTGCGCGATGGCACTGAGTCCTCACGTGAGTCCATGGAAGTCAATGAAGCTGACTTCCGCTGGCAGCGGCGCATTCTGTCTTCTGAGAATGCACCCTGGGAGCCTGGCACTGGCACTGCTGCCGCCGCCACCACCACCGAGCGCAGCCCTGACATCAGCATCAGCGTCACCACAGACACGGGCCAGACCACGCTGGAGGGGGAGCTGGGCCGAACCAGCCCCGAGGAATGTGAGGAGGAGCCCCGCCTTCATTCCCCCTCCTGCGGCCCTGACAACGGTCCTGAGGCAGCCCCAAGCGGACGTGACCTGGCAGTGCTAGGAGAAGCTACCAGCCAACCCGATGTGGTGCAGCGTAGTCATGCCCTAGTTTACCCTGACATTACCAACTTCCTGTCTGTGGAGTCGCGGGCACGCTCTCACGGCTCCCGCTACAGCGAGAGCAACTTTAGTGTGGACGAGCAGGACCTGTCCCGCACAGAGTTTGACTCCTGTGACCAGTACTCCATGGCGGCTGAAAAGGACTCCGGCCGCTCCGACGTCTCCGACATGGGGTCGGACAACTGCTCGCTGGCTGATGAGGAGCAGACGCCGCGGGACTGCCCTGGACATCGCTCTCTGCGCACAGCTGCTCTGTCCCTGAAATTGCTGCGGAACCAGGAAGCGGACCAGCAGAGCGCCCGCCTCTTTGTCCAGTCCCTGGCCGGTCTGCTGCCTCGTTTACTCAGCCTTCCTAGCACCGCAGACGTGGATGTCTCCCTCCAGAACTTCTCGTCCAGTTTTTGCTCCAGCCTGCAGGCGGGTAAGGTGGCGTGTCAGGAGTATCCATAAAGAAAGGAAAGGTACTTAGAATGTTACTGTACAATTTACAGGTGGGTTAATGTACAGCGCATAGGAGGTTATGAACAAGCATAACAATTTGCTTTACTTGGCTACAGTTATACGGATGCCTCAAGACACGCATATCGACAATGTAATTTAAACCCCTTCCTCTCACTATGGATCTTGGTTCTCTCTAAGACGGCTTTTATATCTTGCTGCAAACGGTTGTAGTAGCGTGTTAATGCTGTATCTCCTGAGAGCACTGTAACGCTAATCTCTGTAGACAAGTAAAATTTGACTGTTAAATTTTCTGAGGTACACATAAGCTTAGGGCAGAGTGAAAATCTATTGACCACACCGGTGCCAGCATATTTCTAGGTACTACTGGCTGTCAGGTAGAATAGGGCAACCTTTTTCATGAAGATGGTCATGATTCCCTATCGCCCACGTTATGGTGAACAATTTCGGTGGTGCTGAAACTGTGTTGATAGACGGCCCGTCTCCTGGGTAACGCTGCATCCCTCCCTCACAGGTGGTATCCATTCCCCAGGTTTTGAGGGCAGTGAGAACCTGAGCTGCCAAGCCTTGATGAATGCTGATGGCCTGTACCTGGTGTCCTACTATGCTCTTCTGCTTAATCTCAAGCTCTGCTGCTGCGAGTTCTACCGCAGGAAGCCGGCTCCGGTCTTGATTAGCCTGGTATGTTGCAGACAGACCAAAACGGCCAATCTGTAGGCTACACATTAATGGTAGGTCAGTGGACAACAGTCAGTTTCTGAGGACCTTCTGCTCCGTACCCTGTGAGAAACCCTATTTGAGCTTCTCAAAGTGAATGCATATAGTCAGATGTTACCACCAGAGTCCTGCTCCCTTGGAGCTTCATCTGCTCAGATATGAGGGTTGTTTTGGAACATGTTGAAATACATGAAGAGGCTGCATTGGGTTGCCACTGCCAAGCATCTGGATCTGCTGAACTGTTGCTCAATATTTAGTGACCACAGCCTTTGTCTATCTATGGCATTTTCTGCTGTCCACAGTCCTTTCTTTCACCCACAGATCACTAGTAGAGCTCATGCAGAGCTCATTTCTAAAAGCTTGCCTAGGACATTAATTTCAGTGTAGACTGTACTGCTGTTTCAGTTATTGCAGTAAAAGTGTAATTTATTTTCAACGACTGGTGTGGATTTTTGAGGCTGATCTTTGATTACTGTAGCTACTACTGGACATTGCGGTTCTTATCCATTTTTTAATTTCTTCATCTGCAGAAGGAGTTTGTGCGTCAGATACAGAGCAGCGGAGTGCTGGTGGTCCTCTCCCAGGCTTGGATTGAGGAGCTGTATCACCAGGTACTCGAGAGGAACCTCCTTGGGGCGGCGGGGTTCTGGGGTTCTCCAGAGGACCACTCCCTGCCGCTGATCACCATGCTCACAGGTGCGACAGTGCTTTCTAATACCACCCCCTGCCAATGTCTGTTGCCATTTACGCGTAATGTTTGTTTTGGCCACTGGTAAATGACTGATGCACATACATTACCAGTATACCTTTAAAAGAGTAATGGTAAAAAGACACTTTTATGCATATTGGTGAACGATCAAACAGTTTTTTGGCAGCTGAAGTATGATTTTGTGTTGATGCTATACAGTGTGCTCAGCATGTGTGTAAATCCTGTGTTAGAGGTCAGAAGTCACTTATTCCCTTGTGTCTGCAGACATTGACGGGCTGGGCAGCAGTGCCATTGGGGGTCAGTTGGTACGCAAAGCCTCGACACTGTCCCCGTTCTACTGTGACCCATGCACCAGCGACACTATCACGGCAGGTATGGAGACCAGCTACAGGGCACCGTCCTGCCTGGTGCAAGGAGGCTGCGTTGCCTTGACAACTGCTGCTCTATTGCACATTTTGGGAGCATTTCAATCTCTCACCTAAACTAAATTTCATAGCATTGCTCCAGGGCAAAAAATGATTTTCAGTGCTGTAGTTGATACGATTTACTTTGGGAGCTTACTGTTGCTGGAATGTCTACAGCTTATTCTGCACCAGGAAGATCTTATTATTGGCTGTTTCCTTCATGTGTACAGAACATAAAGGCTGCTTTGGTGCAGGGTGTGATTTGTCAAAGTAGAGAGTGGGAAACATTTTATTTAAAAAGTAGGACCTCCATATTTGCTGATTCACTTAACTGCAGTCAACAGCAGGGGAAAAAAATTAAATATTAAAAATTACAAAAATATGCAGCTTTTAAACTGCATGTCAGTCAAATGTGTACTGTACAGGCTGCCATAAACATGATGAGGGCAGGCCGAGTGACGCCAGAACTGATTTGTTTCCTTTGTTTTGGTAACGGTGGAAGCTGATGGGGACTACGCAGAGCGCTTGTGGGAAGCTGTAACGTGGAGTAGATAATGAGGAATAATTATGTGTTTGTATTTTACATTTGCATTTATTCATTTAGCAGACACTTTTGTCCAAAGTGACTTACAAATGAGTAACAGTACACATGCATATTAAAACGAAGTTGACAGTATGTGGGAATCCAGTTAACAGCAAGTGCTGTTCTATGTGTGTGTGTTTGTGTGTACGTGTACATACATACGTACATACATACATACATACATACATACATACAGTGAAACCTCGTTCTGACAGACTAATGGGGGGGAAGGCAGTCAGGAAAAACCGATTGTCTGGAATAACCGAAAAATAGTTTTTGTGTCGTAAAAATCAGTTTTCGTATAATTTAGACATAGTACTGTAATTCAATTTTAATATATATGTGAATGTTTTTTTTTTTTTTTTTTTTTTTAAAAAAAAATATTTTAAAAAATATTAAAAATTTTTGTTTTTTAAAAAAATTATAGTAAAAAAAATAATTTAAATTTAAAAATAA
>JABJVR010003367.1:33631-53406 GCA_025773905.1 Chitala chitala | reverse complement strand
ACACACACACACACACACACACACACACACACACACACACACACACACACACACACACACACACACACACATCAGTAACGCTGTATCGTGTCTTACTACAAAGCAGCACGTTAACAAGCCGGGGCACGTGGGAACGGAAGCGCGGTTGTCAGCTGTAGGAGGAAATGATTCTACGAGTTTAAGGGGGTCCCCGGGTTCTCTCTGAGACACAGACCATGGGAGGAGGTCCCACCTACCTGAAGTTCCCCAGGGCTTCTCTCGCAGCCTTACCCGCGAGTACCTTTAGCCCCATGTTTAAACGGCTGTGCCTGGCCGCGGACAGGAAACCGCAGAGTCGCGATTAGAACGCCTCGCGACTGCTCCACGTCTTCAGTCCTCGAGCAGACCGACTGCGTATCGTTGACTTTGTGCTGCCGACTGCACTATCCCATTTACCGCTTGCCTTATGTATTCTTGTGATTTAGCATTGAAGACTGCGCCAAGACTCCCTGCTGGTCCCAAGTGGACTAAAGGTACCCAGAAAGTCTGTACGGCAGATGATGTGGCACAAGAGGATGCATACAGACGGAGAAGGACGCTGTCCCCAGTATTCCAAAATCCTTCAAAGATTTTTTTCAATAGTATCCTAAAATCTAGGGTTGGACTGGTGATCTGTCACACCGGGCATTTTCCCGGTGGGCCGGCGCACTTTGGGGCGATGCAATGTACAGTACTATTTTTATATGGATCGATTCTGGATTGTAGTAGTGGGCCGTCTGGACCAAAAATGCCAGGACTGATTTTTTTTGTCCCAGTCCAGCCCTGCACAGGTCTCATTTCAGTTCCATTATATGATCAAGGTTACCAAAGTGCATGGAACTGAGGAGGGACAGTTCTCTGGAGGTCCTCTCCAAACATTGGAGAACCCCCCCCCCCCGCCAAACCTACACATATGCTTATTTCCTGTGGTCAAAGCTTAAATTTTTCTAAATCACAAAAACAGATCAGTGCCCCAGCACTAATTAAACATTTAAGACGTACAATCAAATCCAACATACAGTTACGCATTTTGTTTGGGACGTATCGTAAAGGATTCCCGATATCTGTATAAAAACAGTAATAATGTTTTTATTGACTCTTAAAGACTACGGCACTGTTGACATGGCCTTCTATGTTTTCAGTTTGTATCGGTTAGGATGTAACCTTTCAGCCAGACATAGCAACTGACAACTCAGAATAAGTATCGGTTAGACATTTAATTTTTGCAAATATGATTGTCCTTTCCTCGATATCTCTTGCGTCTATTTTATGCAAGATGGAAGCCGCTAAATGGAAGGTTAGGGAAATAGAAAATAATATACTGATTTTGCGGTTTTCTGCGGGGGAGGGGACTGAGCGCTCGAAAGCTGCTCACTGTTCCACCCAGGCCAGCCGACACAAAGACTACAGTGCGTGGTGCTGACAGCGATATTCACCAACTGCGATAGATGCCGTCCTGACGGCCACGCGTGCCCAGGTGCCAGGTGCGAGAGAGAGGGTGTGAGCCCTGATCGGGACGCAGCTCCGTCTCACCCTGTTCACCCCGCTGTACGGTTAAACAGCTCCCAGCAAGAGGTACGATTTTGACGGTGAATCGACGAAGAACCCAGTATGAATGAGCCGTGGATTACAGTCATATTCAGTGCCAGCCTTGCCAGGCTCTCCGTTGGCTGCGAAGGTGATCACATATTTTATGCCTTTTCTTTAAAAATTGTAGGAACTACTTATTCAAACTACTTGGCTTGGTTACTCATGGTTACAGCAGGTAGCCAAACAAGAATGGATCGTGTTTAGGATGAGATCTTAGCCGTTATTAATTACATACTTAAAGTTATTTGTAACGTTGAAAACGTTTTGTTTTTTTTATCTTATACGGTAACTTTTACCACCCGACCCTCTGATTTGTAATGATAAATATAGTTTATTTACAGGGCTATTGTTACCGGCCGCGTGACTTTGTTCTGGAGCGCACGTGCACAGAAATATTAACGAGCATTAAAACTCAGACTAAATTCTGAAAGACGTTTAGCCTGTGATTTAGATTAAGAAAACGGTTATAATAAATATGCCGAATTTAAGGTAGTCCAATAAATAAATAACATATCGTGGAGATTAAATGTAGTCGAGATACTAGATGAAGTTCTAAAGATGAAACAAACGTGTATTTTTTACGATTTTAATCTCAATTTATACAACTTTATGTTGAAGTTGACGCAGCATGTTTTAACGCACGAGATTACGGTGTATGTCACGTTTTGTCTGCGCCCGTTAAACACACGTCAAATAAACGTTGGACAGTTTCCTCTGGGGACTCGGAGCACCGCTTTACAATGTGCAACATTGTATCAGTGTATGTTTAAAAGTTGTAAATATTTGGGGACGTGCGCCCTCCCATCTGGTTCCTATTCCCGTGCACAAGGCAACATAAAATATTTTCTGCTAAACACTCAGACGCTTATGAGATATTAAATGAAAAGTAGGCAGCGCCAGTTCCCCTTTGATTGCCAAACTGTTACAAGTTCAAGCGCGCAACGGTAGCGGAATATTTGCTATTACCGCAAGAAAATAAAAACAACTGCGAGAAAAATAGTAAAAGGTTATTTCCTGCTAACAGTCCAGCAGCGCAGCGTTTCATGTTTTTGATGTTACAGAAAATGCATAGGATATACTGTGTCAAAACCACATCCTGCGTGTGCACGTAAACCGTGTCGGAAATAAAACTTATCCAGGATCCAAAGTGCTAACTCCTGATCTTTCTTAAACCCTAGACAAAATACTACCGATCCAGTACGTGAATGTCCACGGCAACGTGTCCATCTCCTGTCCTGACCAAAAGACCTCAGCTGCCCAAAAGACCTCAGCTGCCTTCGATCTGTGGAAGTGGGGAAAGCAGATCGCCTCTGTGAATATCGACGGAAACAGATCGTATCTGGCAAATTGGACAGTGGAGGGCGTTGAATTCGCACTCCGTGGGAGCAAATTTGTTTTGTCTCGAATGCCTAACAGAACCGGCTTGTACTCCTGCATAGCGAAGGATCGCCCGGAGCAAAGTGGTAACAGGCAGAAGAGGGTGTTTGTGGAAGGTACATGCTTCTCCAACGCGCCGAAGTTGGGAAAACATTGTCTCGGTTAAGAATTTATTCAGCCCCAAGAAAAACTGCCCTAATCCGTGCCCCCTTCAGTTGTCAGTAAAGCAGTGTTGTTGGAGGTGACACGGTGATGATGAAACAAGATCTGTGATCCGTACAGCTTCTAGGCATTGAGAAAACGTTGAAGTAAACTAGCTTTTACACACCGCATTTCACCCGAGTTTTCAGCGAATGACTATTCAGTTATAAACGCACATCCTGAAAGCAATTTTTATGTAACAGACATACAATCCACGAACTTCACTGCAATATTAATGTTTGCATTGTTTATATGGGACTTGAAAATAATTTATTAATGTTTTGCATTTTACTATTTTCCATAAAAATGATTTGCTTAGTATTTACTATATGAAAATGTCTGGAAGCCGAATCACGTCAACAGGAGTTCTTTATTCTTAGTCTTCATTCTTCTGAAGAATAAAGAAGTCCAGTTGACATGATTCAACATCCAGACAGCTCCACCTGGATAACTGAGAATCTTCATCGACATACTAAAGGAAAAGTTTACACATTTTTTTGTTCGTAAGTGTGTGATTAAACTCTCTTTGGTTCACAGAAACTCAGTGTTTAATGCCAAAAGTGAGAAATTGCAGGTCAGAACGTGGCTTCTTGCTCTGGGCTGGACTCTTTTCTGCACTGGTACTGTGTGCCCTGGCAATCACTGGCATCACCCTGAGAACTTGGGTGGGTGTGCTCTTCGGTTTCAACTCACAGAGCTAGTCAGAAAACAACACTATCTTTTTTCTGATCAGCTTATTTACATCACAAACACTTAAACCACTTATTGAGTTTAAAGTTACAATTAACAATTAAAGATGATATTATCACCTGTCTGACACATGCCAGTTATACAGTAATGAACACTGATTGTAAATCTGCTAAGCAACTGGAATATGTGGACGTAGTGAACTATATTGCACAGTTTCTATTGAATGAAACACTAGCAGGTATCATGCTGACGTTGTACCATTTACTAACCTTTGAACAGATTCCCTGGCACGTAGAAAAACAAACTTGGAGACTAATGTGAGATCTGTCTGTGTTTCAGCACAAGTTCAAGAGCAAAGACAGCAACCGGCATGACTACATCAATGTGACTCCCAGAGCCGTGACCAATCACAGGCGGGTCCAACGGCCTAACAGGATGGGCCGGACGTAAGTGGCTATCCAAACAGTGAAGAGAGTGGCAGCAGTAGCACCCTGAGATGCAGGCATGTCGAACCACTGCAAGGACCCGATAAACTCTGGGTGAAGTGAACAAATACAGCATTACAGCTGAGGAAGAGCCTGGTCAGAGGTCCGCTGTATGAGCCGGCTGTGTTCCTGTTATTACAGAACGACCACAGGTGTAATGTGCTGGTTGTACATGGAGTCACAAAAATCCTGAGAACGGACAGAAACTATGTTTTAGAACTGTGTGAAATATCATGGTGTCTGACATTATTCTGTATATAAGCCACACTGTACAACTTTCACTTTTAAAGTTTTCAGCTGTCATCGCTGTCCAAAATCACTCAACGTTCACTACAGTTTTGTACATCAGTAAATTTGGCTACTAAAGCAATATTGAACCTATAAACTATGTAAAACATGTTCTCCTGAAACGCGGTTTTTCTACTTTAGAATTCTGACACATTTTGTGCTTTAAATGCTGATTTCTATTTTACCAACATGACTATAACATAAACATTTTGTCATTTCTCACGTTTGCTGTTTTTCAGACGTTCTTTAGTTGTGTTTCACACGTGATCAAAGCAGCACATATATCACAGGACGAAAATGTCACTATCATCAATTAGAGATATAAGCTCTGTGATATTTTAAGTACTTTCTTGGTATTTGAAGATGTTATTCTGTGCATGTTATAAGTAGTGTTTTAGGAAAACAGAAAGTCCCTCCCAGTACTGAATACCGCATACGCACAACACTGCAACGCTGCGCCAGAATGAACAGCGAACCTCAGGCCGAAATGTTTGCAGCAAAGCTAAACTAACTTAAACACAACGACAAGTGAAGAGCGCCGCCAAGTGGGAATACAGTGTAACGCAGGGCGCCCCTTCCGGATGAAATGTGCATAGCGCTCATGCTCTTGTTCCCCCATGTGGATGGTTTGAATTTTCGGCTGTGCTTACGGTAAGTCCCGTTTGGCCAGCCGGCTGAAGTTAGTGTCTCTTGCCTGTGTGTCTACGTATAGGCGCAGGCGCCGTTATATTTGTTGCCATGTTACCTATATACCTTGCTTGTATGTAATATAATGCCCCCCCCCCCCACGGTGCCCGTGCTCCCTTCTATCTCTGCATGACGTAACGCGTCCTTTTAAAGACTAACAAAATGCATTAAGAGCAAAATGTGTTTTAGTCTCTGAACATGTTACTGTCTCACCAGTGTCACAATAAATATAAAACTTTTTCCGACAACTAATTAATACGTGACTTTATTACAATGTGTCTCCCCCCCCATCAACTTTGATGCCCGCACCCTCGGTCCGTAAGTATTAAAAATAAACAATCCATAAAAATTTACCTCCACCCGTCCGCCGCGGTTTTTATCTGGCCCAGCTAACACCAAATTTCCACCCCTGTACTTTCGCTTATATTATTGGTATTTTTGCTCTGATGATATTACTTAAATCACACCTTTATAGCCTGTGTAAGATATTGCAAAATGGAACAGCCTCAGTTAGTTTTCTGACGCTGTACACTGCATGAAAACAATTATATTAATCTTCCGTATCAGATCAGAATGACAAGCGTGGATGTTTCCTGTCAACTTATGACATTTTCATACAGGGGCCATAACTTTCATGTGGGTCCGAACTGTTCTGATCGCTGATGTGCGTTGCCATAGAAACGGTGCTCAGGAAGTGTGCAAAAGCGATTCTCAAACTAAGCATTAAAACTATTATATCTGACATTTCGTCTCACTTGTTCCGAGGATGAGTGGAAAAAAACACCGACTTAAACCACATTTTAGAATATTTTTTTTCACACGAAACCCCCTTTCCAGCGAACTTAAAGACGTGACCGAATGGCTCACTTTGACCAGTTTCTGCGTTCAACCATACGGGATAATTAAATTCACAAGCAATATTAAACAAAAAAGAAAAAGTCTCAAATAAGAATGTGTAAGATTTTCCGTTTTTTCTCAGTTGAAACGTTTGATATAAAATTGCACATTTCTGTATCTAAAGTAAAATTCCCTACACAGATTTAGAAATATAATTAGACTACTTCACTGTTTAAAAAAGTAAATAGTTTAGAACATCATTATTACTGAACTGGACAGATCCGTTTACAGACGACTTGGGAACCATCACGCCAAACAGTCACAGTGTGGCTAAAAATCCTGTTGCTTTCAACCCCAACCTGTTCACACGGCAGTTCCGTGCCGGACCTACCGTGTACATTTGTTTGGTAATGAACGTTTTCACGACTTCTTTATTGTGTGTTTAGACATCGTTTTCATGGGACTGTCAACATACCATTTTAGAATTTCATGGGGTCCTACTTTGATCAGATCATCAGGACCGATTTACCACATTACCCACCTTGTGGTCTCTTATGCATGACGTAACTGCACAGGGATGGAAAGACGAGTATTCCGACCTACCAAGACACCACTGAGTGTAATTGCAAGGGGAAAACATTAATTTGGAAAATAAATTATTCAGCTTTGTTCTACATTCAGTGTTTACTGCAGATACTGAAAGATGCAGTCAATTTTCCATACATTCGTAATTAACGTTGTCCACATTCTTCCCTTACACCAACAAAAAATGTAAATTTCCGAAATGCAATCTGCAAACAGAATAACTTCTAGAGGTGGCCGGGACGCATGCACAAATTCACAGACGAGCTGCAAGAACCATAAAGGTTTTTGAGACCATTTTAAACCTGCTCTGTGGAAAATGGTAAAATAAATTTTATTTTGCATAACAACATACTGGCGGAAATTCCATCTAACCACAGGAAAGAACAATTAAAAAACACTACAGAGGCAAATTATCTTAGTTCTACGACTCATGTGCCATGCAAGTATTTTAACTGAACATAGACCGACTGAACACGCCAACAAATAACAACCAGTGCGATGATTCATGTTCTTACAACCGGTTCACCACACCACCACAAAACATCCACTAATATAATTATTAAAGTTAACACACTTCACTTCAATGTTAAGTCAGCATAAACACCCGAAAATCTAGACTATATCGGTTTCCGTAATGTTTCCTTAGAATAGTAAACCAAGTATTGCGATGTTTTTAAATACTGTATTAACGTCTAAGTGTACCATGCCAAATGCAGTGACTAATATTTCAAACGTTTTAACAGAATAGTCAAAACAAGTGGGCACCACTGCAAGAAAACGAGTAACAGCAAGGGGGACTGGCAAGTGAAAATTGTAAGGCTTGTAAAAGTACATCATTTTGTTGTTTTTAACGTGAGAAGGATGTCGACCTGCATATATTATACTTTAAATTGCAAGTGAACATGGGCAGCCATGATATTATGCCTTAGAAGGGCGATTTCCAACTAGTTTAAGGGATAAAAAAAATGCACGAACTAAATTAAATTATCGTGGCATATTGTGGTGTACATCTGGAGGGGGTATGGATTTGGGCCAGCTGGTTTGTGCGGCTGGAGGTGTCTGCGTTGTGCTGCAGCGCACTACATATCAGCCCCCCGTGTACAGTTTGTTATGCAAATTAGGTTCATATTACGAGATATCAAAGAATATCATTGTTTAAATCGAAGTAATAACTTGCTGGTACCATGCTTTATCTATCAGATTTATCAGGTTAGCCTATGTTTACTTTATTGCTCCGCAAATAGCCGAGTATCCCATAGACATGCCACATACATGTCGTTATTATGCATTATTTAAATGATGCCAATGAATCTAATTATTTATACAGTTTAGAATATTTCTCAAGACGACGCTTGTTTCTAAATGACAAATTTAACTGCGTGATTAATCATTAAACCACCAAGAAGGCGCATCACTTGAATAATTGTGCGCACATCCCATATTTTAGCCGATTCGTTTGGTTTTTCAGTTATGTTGCGGCTACGTTTCTCAGAACGTGTTTGTCTGCAATTACGCAAAGTCATTATATTGCAAGTTTTGTACAGATCAACCATTCGTTGCACGTTACCAGCCTTTCCCTCCTGTTCTTGTCGGAAGGAAAGTCAAATTGCAACTTTCAGTTGTTTCACATGGGTTGATGACGGTAAAGCAGAATTTCAAATTACGAATCTTGCTTTTCGATGCCGGGAACTTTGTTTCGTCCAAACACGAAAAAGAGAGCAATTATCACTTTTTTGTTCAAGGTTGCAAACGGTTGACATTTCAGCAATTAGCCTACTTTTTTTTCCCTAAAATTTGAAGATCTGCAAAGTAAATGCAGGTTATTGGGACTGGACAGTACGACAACTGAAACAATACCTAGCACAATCAGAAATTTCAAATTTATAGTACATTATTAATCCCAGAGGGAAATTGCATCTCTGCATTTAGCCCATTCACCTGAGGGGAAACAGTGGACAGCCAGTCACATGCGGCGCCCAGGGAGCCAGAGTGTCTTGCTCAACACCTGGCTATTGTGGGATTTCAACCAAGAGACATCCACATCCCAGCCCAATGGTCTACCCATTGAGCCACCAAACTGCTTATGAAGTCAAGATGTCAAAGAATAATCATTTGAAGAGCTTACATTCTCGTCAAATATTACAAGCTCAGTAATACAGGTCTGATCCCCCATACACAGTACACACACGTTTACAACAAAACCGGCCAATGTGTTGGCAGAGCACAGCATCCTATTAGAGATACTGGCAGTTCCACAGTTCCTTCAAAACATGTCGCTACTGACCAGGATAAAGGTCGGCTTCAGAACGTCAAGAATCTGTAGAGCAGGAATCTACAGTCCTGGAAGGCCACAGCAGGTGCACGTTTTTTTCCAGCCAATTCATTAATTTTAATTAGGCCACTGTCTTAATTAAATATTAACGATATTGTTGCTTCCTGTCATTCTTCCTGATCATTTTCATCTGACTGTCAATTTATTGAAAGAAAAATAAGAGTTACAAAGAAGTTAAAAATGAGACTTTTGTGCTTTACTAAGAAAAAAAATAAATTACAATGTCAATCTAACCGCAGAGTCAGAGCAGAAGAATTGTGAATAATTTTGCATGTTTAATTAATCATTAATTGTATTCAAATTGTAGTAGTAATTATTGGCACAATCTGGTGCCAATATAGAATCCGTAATAATGACTTAAATTACAGCTCTTGATTAACAAGAAATTAATTAAAAGAACAAAAATATACAGCTGTAATAAACAAGTCCTCCGTAAATCTGAAAACCGAATAAATGTTGGTGAGAATTTCTGTACTGACACAGTAATTATACAAAAAAATTGGTAATGTTTAATTGATCTTAAAGGTCAATTTAAAGCAGAAATTGGCTGCACCCACAGTGGCCCGCAGGACAGAAACTGAAGATCCCTGCTGTGGAGGTAGTTAAAAAGTGCTATAATTACTTGAAATGCACATGAAATCCCTCCCTCCAATAACATAAAGTTAAAGGGTATGTCTACTTTTTGTTAATCCTCAGATAAGGAGACAATTTGAAATTTAGTCAGACATAACATGGAAAAAAAGATATTTCCAAACCACAAGAAATTAACGCACAACAGCAGATGGTAAGAACTTCAGCAATGAATCAACAGGGGCATTTGGCTTCCCACTCTTTTAGCACACAAGAGAACAGTACACGACGACAACACTACACAAACACTAATACTAACAGCTCTCTTTATGCAAGCGCGCAGCCTAGCATGCTCCACTGAGGCAACCCTGTCTGACACAGTTTTTTTTTTCAATCAATCAGAAAGATCTCCCCAGAGTGAATTTACAACTGGGTATTCATCTCTCATCATCCCAGCGAAAATTTGAGATAGACAAATTTTATTTATTTACAATAACAATTAAAATATAACTGTAGTTAAAATACAGACAGGTTTTAAAAGACACAGGTAGTACAATGCAGTACAATACACAAATTATTCAAAATTTTAAAAAACATACACAGATCATATAATGCAATAAACAGGTTTTTGAAAAACATGCATCAGGCCATCTCTACCTTTAAATTGTTAAAAGATCAGTGTGACTCTGCCTGACAATAGTACACGGTTAAGAGCGAACGTTTGATACTCCAAATGGCTAAAAACAAGTTTTTAAAAGGAAAGTGATGTAAACCTTGGGTGGCACATGGTGACGCACCCCATGAAAACACCAGGCACCCGTTGGATGCGTGCTGAACCAGTGGTACTCCACTTACCTCTTGTGAATGAAACAGCATCACCTTAAGTAACCGGTGGGACCTACAGCTTGAAGAGGCTCTCCTTTGCCACATGGAAGTCCCACCAAGTGAGGTCCTGCTCCATCCTAAAATCAGATCAGCACAGACCTTTTTGACACAAACCCCAGGTGCTCGAGTTTGTCCCTACGGATTAACACTGTCCTCACATTCCCAAGTTTGTATTTGGTGGCTGACTCACATGATGTCTTCTTGCATTTTTGACTTTCTTTCTTTAGGAATTTTGTTTTTTCCCCCCACAGTTCAGCATACCTTCACTTGTGACATTTATTCTGTGATTGTTGTGTAAGGCCAAGAAACACTTTTCACTGTTACGGAAGTCAAACAGGTGCTCTTTTTCCACAGAATAGATGTACACCTAGATTTGCATGTTGGTCTTCACTTAACAACAGTGACAAACAAATGTCTTTAAAGACAACGAAAAGGTACGCTGGGGACAAAAAACAGCAATAAAACTGCAAATTTAGCAATAAAGGAATATTTTCAAAAAGAAAGTCATGTTGAGTGCACAACGTTAACACAGTGGAAAACACAAAGTAGCTGTTTTTGTGAAAATTTGTTCTGAACTGAGGAAGTGGCAACCACTTTAACACCACACAAGCACCTTAATTTTCGATATTAAAATTTTGTTGAACACGAGGTGTAACTTGATAGCAGGCATTTAAAGCACTTTTGCTGGTAAATACAGTGTTAGTTGTGAGATTCTTTTACCTGCATGCCCTGCAAGGACAGACAAACCCTGCAGCCGTGCTCACATAGAGACAAACTTTGTGCTCACAGAGACAAACTCTACAGCCGTGCTCACATAGAGACAAACCCTGCAGCCGTGCTCACATAGAGACAAACTTTGTGCTCACACAGAGACAAACCCTGCAGCCGTGCTCACATAGAGACAAACCCTGCAGCCGTGCTCACATAGAGAGAAACTTTGTGCTCACACAGAGACAAACCCTGCAGCCGTGCTCACATAGAGACAAACCCTGCAGCCGTGCTCACATAGAGACAAATCCTGTGCTCACACAGAGACAAACCCTGCAGCCGTGCTCACATAGAGACAAACCCTGCATTCATGCTCACACAGAGACAAACCCTGTGCTCACATACAGACGCCTACATTTACGGAAACACTTCAGTCCATTGTGTTTTGTCCCTCTTTATAACCCCATGTTGACATTTATTGTCAGAAGGCTATAATGCAAAGACATGTTATTTAGGAAATTTACAGACTTAAATATTATCTTTGCCTTTCAGAAAGCTGATGGTTTAGCGTGCATCTCACATGTGAAAAGAGACATCTTGAAGGAATGATGACAGCGTCCCCTCTGAGCTGCCTAATTTGGCAGAATATATTGAGTGACAGGAGACATATGCTAATTCATCAAAGGTCTACCTGTCCATGAACACTCCTGCAATGTGCACTAACACACTAACCACTGCAGAGCAACAGTACAGAAGTCATTTTTAAATTCTTTAACATCTCATTTTTGTCTCGGGGATGTAAAACAGACTGATGTCGTTCCACCATACACCAGACACAGACGACCTGCTGTTATTCTGAGAGGTGACACATTCGAATATTTACAGATATTCTTCAGGTTATGTATTTACCCCTGGGTTTTGATAATGGTTATTAATTATTGCATTAATGTTCAGGTCTGTGTTGTGCAATTATGGTTGGAAACCAGGCTCACAGTTAGACAGAAACAGGAGAAGGGATGTAGACTCAGACAGCTGAATCTTCACCCAGCCTTGTCTATCTGTCTCTCCTCATCTCACCACTCTCACACACACACACGTATTCAACGTTCTTGTCTGACATGATTCTGTCAGAGTGCTAAGCAGAAGTTAAGATACTTCGGTTCAGGCTGACAGAAAAATAAGAGGTGACCCTGAAAATGACAAAATGCTGCACAATGAAGGGAAAAAAAGAGAAAATTTAAAATTAGTTTGAAGTGACTTCAAAGGATAACCTCAAAGAATTAGTTAAATGTTCCAGTGGCAGAATTTGACGGTGTGCGCAGAGCCCTCGGTTCTCATTTGGCTCGCGTTGAATTTTCCGTGCGGTTAAGAGCACTGCTGAAATGCAGCCCATCTGCGTAGCTTCACTGGAGCAGAGCTAAAACATGGTACGGCTCTGGCTTCCTGCCAAGAACAGAACTGGAGGCGATGATGTCACAGACTGAAAGGTTATATAAGCACAGGGCAAAGTACTCAGCGACATCACTAACCAGCATCACCATGGACGTGAGGTTCATCATCTTCTTCACCTTTTGCATCCCAACCCTGACAGGTGAGTCTTCCTGTATTCTCTAGCAGTCAGGTGGAGAAGGTGACCACCTTCTCAAAGGATGGAAAACATACAAACTATTACAATTTTTAAAGTGGTTTAATCAGTTATGAAATGGGAGTTGACTGGGTGGGTTTAGAATTAACCCCTCCCTCCATACCCCCCACCAAGTGTAGAATGATCAGGTGACATTCCTGGGGGGGGGGGGTTAAAGACATAATGCTTACCTTAGCTGACCAGTACACAGAGTGACAAGTGTGAAGGTGAAGCAGACTTCATACAGAGGAGGAGGAGGAATCACATGGAAGGATCTCTGTCATTAAACACATTCAGTCTCCTACAGATGGAGAATCCTAAACACAGTATAATCGTTTGCTGTACGATATCCTAGTTCTATTTCACTCTATATCACTGACTTCATTCTAACACAAGACCAGGTTCTCTTGGACATTGCCAGAGCACAGAAAGTCAACAGAAAAACGGACTGTAATTGATTCAGCATGACCTTGTCAACGAAGGTCTTGTAGGCTTAAAGTCAAAGCAGTTTAATAACCCACAACACACCAGTAGGAACTTTGTTTAACTCTTCCTTGTTGTTACAGAATGCAAAAACTAGTGTTTTATTTCAGGGATTCTCAACTCCAGTCCTGGAGAACCCCCATGGGTGCAGATATTTGTTTCAGATAATTTCTGTTTTTAATTTTAATTTAATCTCAAACAAACATTGACTTCTTTCTGTAATCACCTTGTCAATCCAGAAATTCTCAACAAGCTTTAATCACTTATTACGAATTTAAAAGCACTACCTATGCTTACTGATGCCGATTTAAATTTATAAGTTATGGTGTATGTTTGATCTTTTAATTTCTGGTTAATTATCTTCCCTTAAATCACTGCTCCTGATTAAGCATCCTTTGGCAGTGGAACCTGGTTGTGTTGTGCATTAATTAATTATTACTGTTAGAATAGAATTAATGAGTACTTGTTTCAGTTAAACATCCTGCCTAATCATCTAGACATCTACTGCTTTGATTCTGCAGTTAGAGCGACATAGTAATGTGTAACTTATAATTTTTGTTAGAAATCTCAAAGAACAACAGTTTCACTTAACTTTTTTGTCTGTAACTCATTTTCTCTAAATAAACTGACAAGTGCAGACAGATGTAAATGTTCTAGAAAAATTGAGAGAAGTAAGGAAGTAATTGATATTTAAGTTAGTGTAGAAATTAAAATGAATGAATTGGTTGGTATAAAAATCAGCATCCACAGGGTCCCCCAGGACTGTGGTTGAGAATCCTTGGCTTATTCCATTTGCAAATTCTAACTAATTGATGTATTATTAAATACAGAGAATTGCAATGTTATTAGTATACGGTTGTAGAGCTGCCTTTACCACAGTCACTATGGTTTCCACAGGTGAGTGGGTAGTAAGGCAGTCAGATGTGAAAGATACTTGGGCAGCAGCTGTTGTAGTGGTTAAAGGCTCAAAACCAGCAGGTTTCCGGTTCACGTCCCTGCAGGTGCCCTGCTGTGGTAGTCTTGGGTGATGTTTCATCGAGCTTCTTTAGATAGAGAAAACACACTTGTACATGGACATTAAGGCCTCAAGAGGCTAGCTAAGCACATCCACCAAGCATCCATAGTGTAAACGTAAATGTGGTCTGTCCCTGCCTAGCGCTTCACGTGACCCAGCCGTACCGGGCCATGGCCTCCCAAGGGGGAGAGCTCCGGCTCGGCTGTTTCTGGCACGTACGGGCCCATGTCGAGGAGGTGCTGTTGACGCTATACCGGGGATTACGCGGTGATGAGAGGGTCTGCAGCTCTACCCTCAATCTCACCAGTGGGGAGCAGGACCCCTACAGATGGCCCTACGGCCCTGTGCAGTGTGCCTCTGAGTCCACCCCAACCGGGGTGGACCTCATCATCACCGGCCTGCAGGAGGAGGACACTGACCTCTACCGGTGCAAGGTGGAGATTCTGTACCCGCCGCCTTACCGAATCAGCATTGGAAACGGCACTCTGCTCCACATACAAGGTAAGATGCACCTCGAAAATCCTGTCTTCTAGGCACTGCTGATCAGGGTAATGCACTGCCATAATGCACAGCCTTGTCTAAGGCCTGCAGTTATACAAACCCTTAATTATATGAAACTGAATCTGTACCGTTTATAGAACAAGTGTGGAGCTGTACACGACACCCACCACAGTTACGTCACTCACCGTAAAACACGGCTCTCGCAGAGCTGTTTCTTGCAGCCCGGTCTGCTAGTTCCGAGCTCACAGCAGTACCACACACAGTCTTCTAGAACCCAAGAAACATAGAACATTTGTGGTTACCCAGCACTCTTGACTAGATTCCGTTCAGCATGCATTTATGTTAATAGGCCAGCTCAGCAGGAGACGTCAGCCGCTGCTTTTGTTTTTCTGCCGTGTACGTCTTGAGGTACAAAGAGAAATTGGCAGCCGGAGCTTCGACAGCTGCAGACCTCATTTTTGCGGTTTCTTATTGTTGTTCTCCTTGTGATGAAGCGGGGTGTCCCCGAGAGCAGGCTGTGACCAATCCCATCGTGCATGCTGATGTCACACCCCAGAGAAGTGCCTGTTGTTTTGTGGATGGGGTGTCGTTTTGGCTCGTGGTTCTCTGTAGAGGGCTGACGGTTTAAGGGTGCGGTTTAGCTGAGCCAGACGAGTTCAACCCCACAAAACAAAACACATGTGAGCGGTAACACTTCCTGGATATGTTTGTCAGGCTTACTGGCGTTTTGAAGACATTTATTCATTTAGCAGATGCCTTTGTTCAAAGCAACGTACAAATGAGTAAGAGTAAACATGTACGTTAGGTCAGACAGTGTCTCAGAATCCAGCTAACAGTAAGTTCTGTCCTGTAGTCAAAAGTACACAAGACTCAGTTTAGCCAGATAGAGTCTAAATCAGCTAAAAATACAAAAAGTTACATTAGCAATAACAAACTGGCAAATGTTTGCTCACGGATCCAGATTCTGCAATGACACGTTTTCAGGCTGGCTGTTAACAGCTCCGTCCCCCCTGTTTGCTCCAGCAAAGACACCAGAATGCCCTGAGCCAGAGAGCCAATCACAGGGGGACTCTGAGAGCACGCCCATCCTCTTACATGTTGCACTGATAACGATCTTCATCATTGCCATTGTCATCATCGCAGTCACAGTCAAGGTGAGCTTCAGGCGTCGTGAAGATAGACATCTTAGCAGAAACCAGAGCACCCTCTCCCTGTTGGTGCTGTAACATTGTGTGTTTGTTGTTAGTGTTTTTTGCTTACAAGTGTCCCTCTCGCAGGTTCTCGCCTTCCATCCCACGAGAAAGAATTTCCTTAGAGTTGCACATGTGGCCGCAAAAAGAGTGGACTGCAGGTTTGGTTATGAGAATTTTCTCTAAAACACGTACTGCATGAAGAAGCTAAAGCAGGAGAAGGTAGAATCCACTTCCACGCACCTCCCATGTTTAACTTTGGTACATGAATTTGCTAACTTTACAATGTAAAGCTAGGTGGTACAATGTCTTTTGCTGTTACCTGATTTTAAAAGACTGAAGATGGGGTACCTTTTCTAAAACAGCCTGTCAAATAAAACTCGGAATATCTTAAAACTACATACATCCATCCATCCATTATCTTGACCGCTTATTCCTGGTGAGGGTCGTGGGGAAACCTGGAGCCCATCCCAGAGCACATAGGGCGCAGGGCAGGGGACACCCAGGGCAGGGGACACCCAGGGCAGGGCGCCAACCCACCACAGAAAACTACATACACTATATACACAAATTTCAGATTGAAATTGTTACAGTATTGTTTCAGATTAGATTCATAATAGTGTTATACTGAAAGCCAATGTTCATCATATGAATAGATTCAAACATGCAAATCGTCTTGAAGACCAAGTTATGTAGCATGGTGTTGTAATGAGCAATACCTTTTTTAAAATTTCCTTTGTTCTTTCTTCAAAATGCGCTTAGCAATGGGTCATTTCCCTGAGTAAGTATTTTTATGTAGCAGAAAAAAAAAATTGACAGTTTCACTTACAAATCTTTGCTGGGGTTGAGCTGAGGCTCTTGAAAAGCGTGTACGTTTGTCTCGGAAGGTCACGGCACCGTTTTAAACACCGAACCACGAACAGTGTCCTCTCCTCGCAAACTTACGCATGTAAATGTTCTGGTTCGTGTGCTGAAGATCTGAACTGTCACGGAGAACATGGACAGCTATCATTTAACAAAGTGCCTTAAGTGTTAATGTACTGCAGCTGTTTTCTAAATGTTGTCTTAATGTTGTCACTGATCAGTCATAACGTGTTAGTGTGTTGACATGGATAGCATATGAAAAATGTGTACTGAATAAATTTTATTTCTGAAAACTTTTTCAGTCTCAATTTACTCCGCATACTGGCCATTACATTTTTATTAATATAATGACAGGTATTTATGTATATTATGTCAAATTCTCCATTACAGCACCTGAAGATAAAGAACTACACTTTGTTCCAGTCTGTGTCTACTCTCCAGTACGTTGTGGTAGCACATTTCCAAACTTTCAAGTAGATCTAGTGTTGTTCTTCACTCTCATGCCAGCCATTTACTGTCATGGGTCTACAACTTGCAGAGTAACAAGATGATCAGCCTGCTGAGCTAAAGACACTTGGGGGACTAATCGAGTTCGTGTCCTAATTACCAGGGGACTCACACGGCAACACTTTCACATCTGTTACATTACCAAGGCACTCCTTTTAAAATATGGTATTATATTTCCTGATTCTGCCTTTAAACGGAACTGAACTTGTCAATGCAGT
This sequence comes from Chitala chitala, assembly GCA_025773905.1. NCBI lineage: Eukaryota > Metazoa > Chordata > Actinopteri > Osteoglossiformes > Notopteridae > Chitala > Chitala chitala. Next base: position 35,751 of record JABJVR010003367.1, on the reverse strand, counting down.
ACAGCTGCACAGGGATGTAAATCTGTTCCCCGATCTGCCCTGTTGATCAGTTAAAAGTGAAAGCACCATCATGTTAACCATGGAAGACAAGGACCTTTGTTACATCTAATGTTTTCTTAATCAAAGCAAACTTTTTCTTCAGCATTCTCAGCCAATGTGACGTCCAGAGTTTCAATACCAGAACTCGCTGCTGTTCTTTCCCGCACGCACACGAAAACGTAAACTGAACTTTCTCTACATCCAAGGCCTGTACAGATGGAAAAAAACAAAGGGGTGAAGTAGGCGAGTTTCAACACAAACCTGTGGGCTTCAGTGCAGCCCAGATGGAAAACAGACTGACCAGAATGTTAGCAAACATGCAATCTAAGGCGTTTTGGTCTTGTATGGAAAATTTCAGTCTAAATTCAGACCAGTGTCAAGCTGCGTGAAACCGAAAAGCTACAAACAAATCACGGAGGAGTCAGTAGGGTACATTTTTGGGGTTTACATATATATTTTTTTTTTTACACAGTGTAGTACATACCAACTTTACAGAGATACACCAATACGGGTTTCGAAACCAATGAAAGTTACCCAAACTGAAGTCAGAGTTTGAGGCTGCCTGGATTTCAGGACGTCCCAGTCAAAGTGTCTTTCGTGACACCCAGAACCAGATTTCTCAGAACTGCCTCCTTCTCGTTCTGACACAAAGACTCAAGCTCACCGTCGTGCACCTGGGGAACAACAACAAGATTACCATGGTAGCCAGGGGGCTGCTAGCACAGGTTACCTGTGAAATAACCTACCAAGAAGCTCCCCCTCTCATGAGTAAAGCAGGAAATCAAGGTGACCCGCTGGTGTGTGCCTGCAGCTGCGCAACAGCGAGACACGTGCCAGAAACCGTGTAAATAAGCAGCAAATGAAACACAGCCAAGTGTGTGTGCTGCTTGAAGCTTCATGTTGTGACATATCCACCTGTAGTTGCTTTGGTGTGTGAAGCTGTTCACAAGAAGATGGTGGCAGCAGGAATTTGTTCATAACAATTACATTTATTCATTTAGCAGATGCTTTTATTCAAATTTAGTTACATTTCCCACGTTATAGTAATACAAATTCTGTGCATATACCCCACCCCCAGGGGGCAGCAGTGGGCAGCCACATGTGGTGCCCTGGGAGCTAGTGTTTCAGTGTCGTGCTCAAGGATCAAGGACACACCTGGTGGCTGGCTGGGACTCAAACCGGGACACTTCCACATCCTAGCCTGATGTTCTACCCATTGAGCCACGATTAGCGTAACTATCTGCATGTTACAGAAACACACACACCTGAACGCATGCTCACACATGCTGCACTCTGGAGATCACACCCACTCCTGAACCATCAGGTACAGCTCAGCACAGTAAGAGCTTACCCAAACTACCTAATCACACTGATGTACCTGACCACACGGCAAACGGTCGGCACGTGAGCCGTACAACTGAACATTATGCGGTTGAGGTTACTGAGCACGGGTATTTGGGAGGAGAACTGGCTAACTAAACGTACACTTTGTTGGTGTGTGACTCACCAGAACAGGAGTGTAGCCCAGGGCCTGCAGGTGACGAAGCCTGAGGGCCAGCTGGCCCCTCGGGTGACGCGTTCCGGTGCAGAAAGACGCCGTGTACGCCTTCAGCACCGCTAACCTGGAACAGCGACATCCTCAGATAACAGTGACACAGCTCAGCTCACACTCCTCGCTTGCACTCATGTCAACTGATATTTTTCCGTTTTCCACTTTCTGAACTTAAAAAAAATACTGCAACACAACTTGATTTCAAACACTGTCTATAAAAGTAAGAAGTCCCCCATTACAACTGGTCTCCATCCAAATTTAAAACTTGGAGTCACCTTTTGGGGAGATGTAAATTCAAGCTGCAGTATGAAATGTTAAATAAAAATTATATCAATGAACAAAACATTACCTGAGGAAAGACCCAGGTGCGACAGACTCCGATTCTCCCCCACTCCGTGACAGCGTAATTAAGTAGTCTGAAAAACAGACACATTCATGCATTTCCCTCCAAAATCAGGTCAGCCAATAACAGAAAGTAACATTGCTTGGAGACCACAGAGCAGCAGGCTCACTGAAAAGCCCTGAAGCT
>JABJVR010003367.1:0-33531 GCA_025773905.1 Chitala chitala | reverse complement strand
GAAGCTGACAGTTCAGTGAGGACTACACAACTGCAGCTGAAGCTGACAGTTCAGTGAGGACTACACAACTGCAGCTGAAGCTGACAGTTCAGTGAGGACTACACAACTGCAGCTGCTGGCACACAGAGAATCAGTGTGGAGAGTAAATTTCGCAACTGGTAGGCAACTCTGACTTTAAAAGTTTTTTTGGTAAGCCTGTACCTTCACTATCAAACAGCTGAGAATGTTTGTACAATATAGACATCGGCCTGTGTCAAATAAAATTATTTACAGACATCAAAGCACATCAAATTGTTTCAAAGCCCAGGAACCACTTTCAACTACTATACATAAACACTATGACACAGTTATAATTAATGTACATACATTAATGTACATACTCATCAGTGGAAGCGAGTCAGTTACCTATGAAATAGCCACTGTCTAGGATCACTGCCTCTTGGACAGTGTCGTCTCCCACAATGCCTTGTAGCATCTTCATTAGGTCACTTCTGACAGGCGGGGAAGAATGACTTAGGCGTGGGGGCAGACAGTCAGGCGGGACCATGAAAGGTGCAGACGGCCAGTCCAGACGCAGACAGCGGTCGATGGATTGTAGCCTGTGTTGGGCTGTCCCCAAGTTATCACCATCTGCCAAAGAGGAAGACCACGGGGGGCAGGGGCAAAGGTCAGAGATGAGAAGACTGTGCCAGGAGGGAGGACAAAGCACTGGTGTTCTGGAGCGGAGAGGCTGAAGGCGTGCTGGGGCTGACCTTGGGAAAGCAGCTCACGCAGTGTGTCTTCCTGTAGCAACTTCTCAACGAGAGCAGATGGGAAGTGACCCAAGACACAGAGGAAGAAGACGGTGTGCAGCAGCTCTGAAGGACTCATTCTGGGCAGGTAGTGTTCCAGCACGCCCGTCACACTGGCCAAAAACCTGCAGACGAGGCGAACGGCTTTCATCACCTGAACATGGAAAAGTCTGGGGGAAGGTGGGAGGATCGGGACTCACTCTGTCCTACGGTGCTCAAGATCGTGGTTCAGAGACGAGCACATCCTCAGCATGGATATGATGTCTCTCTTTGTGAATGAGGCGGGGTTCTGGAGGAGGCTGTCTGCAATTCTGTCTATCAGGGCGGCTGCACGGAAACCCAACCGCTCAAAAGCCAAGAGGTACAGAAACAGCTGGAAAACAGGCGCAGACACCAAGCAAGACCTCAGCAGCATGAAAACCCAACATGTCATGCCTACATTACACTTCCTGTAGACTTTATTCATAAGTGCAGCACCCAAATCCTTTAATACAGCAGGACGTCCAACTGAACAAAACATGAGCATCGTACACAGTGTTTCAGCAGCCAATTGAAGCCACATTAGTAAGAAGCGATGTGGAAAACCAACCGACATGCAGGCAGGCCAACAGGATTGAACTTACCTGCTTCTGATTCCACACTTCAAAGGTGGTCTCCAAGTACTCTGAGATGGCAGACAGCATGACGTAGTCCCGGTACTTCAGAGACTCACAAGCCTTCAGGACATACAGCAGCCTATTGAATGGGATGGCCTGGATGTTTTCTGAACAGCAGGAGGACAAAGAGTGAGAAGGGGAAAAAAGGGAGGGCTCACAAAATCAGGGATGGGTCACATGACTGGTCATGTGACCTGCCAGCAGGTGCACGCTACAGTTACCCCAAAGTCCATACCAAGGAGCTTGTCTCTGCAGATGTCCAACAGGGGCTTGGAAAAGAAGTTCATGGAAGCCAGTGTGATGAACATATACTGGGCATTGGGCAAAGTGAACTGGTTGGCCATGGACAGGGCTTTTTCCTGGAAGGCAACAAACGAAATTAGTGAAAATTCCCATTGGTCAGAAGACTGTATATACAGTGATATTTCGGCAATTATGTTCTCCAATTTTGTCAATAAGTAGGAAAAAACTGTGTGAGGAACACCAGCAGGTGCCGGGGGAATGTGTCACAGCCACCTCACCTCAAGTCTCTTCTTCATGCTCACAGATGCCTCTGTGCCAAGACAGCGCATCATACTTTGCAACGCCACAACGTTCTGGATGGCTGGAACCTGGCCCCACACCACCAACCTACAGGAGGCAGACAAACACAAACACACATGGACATGTAGGTGAGAATGACTGCTGGTCTACTGCCTCCAGAGAACATAGGCTCTCTGCCAGAGATAAAACACTGCGGACTCACTGGCTGACACAAACCCAGCCCTGCGGTCGGAACTGGGTTCAGGACCTACACAACCTTAGGCTGACCACCACTGTGAAAAGGTGAAGTGTGTGAAGACAGGTATGGCTCCTGTTTAGCCTCACCCAAGGCCTTTCTTCAGTGCACTGACGTTCTTGCAGCTCTCCATATTCCCCAAGCAGCTGGCCAAGATGGATAGAGACTTCTCATCGAGGTCATTCAAGTTCTCCTGCAGAGACACTTGAACACTGTAACCCCAGACAAACACTGGCTTGTTTAAAAACTACTATAAGATAGTAAGTGAAACAACATACGAATCATTACAGTTTGTCTATAGTTGGTAATATGTACAAAATAATGTTAGCAGTCAGGAGTTCATAAAAGTGCACTGTTGAAAATGTGAAACTATTTTACATCACAAATAACAGCACTGCAGATAGCACACAAATGGAGCCAATCACAGTGCCCAGCGGAAACCAGTTTAGCTCTTACAGTGTCTGCCTTCCATCCTCATTGGTTACCTGTGTGACCCGGAGCAAGGTCTGCACCAGGCGGCTACGCTGGGACACGCCGAGCCTCACCACGGCGAGCAGGCAGTAGACCACGTCACTACACTTCATCTTCGGGGCATTACGCACGAGCAGCGCGCACAGTTCCTTGAAGGCAGGGTGCTCGTACACCAGCTCAAGGTGGTAGCTCTTCTGCTCCTCTGGGATGGCCTTGAGCGTCTCCCAAACACGCCCCAGCGTGATGCTCGTCCTGTTTAGGGTCAGGATGTACTGCGCTGACAGCTCTAGCACGTCCACAGGAGCTGGGCAGGCCCGCAGCTGGTCGTAGAACAGGGACCTCTGCTCCACCTCACCAGTAAAAGTGGCAGTCCGGGGCTCATCCTCCGCATCAATCCCCACAATCGCCTCCTGCTCACCTACATTCTCTGAGCACGCAGCTCCCGCTGCTTTTTGTCCTTCACTCTCTACCTGGGAGTAAAATCTCACTCTGTGCACATGGCTCCCTGCAAGCTCTTTACTACTGCGTGCAATTTTCCATATGCCAGGGGCTCTCGCGACTGGCCACGAGTTGAACGACCTGTCATTTCTCGCCGACACGCGAGCGACAGGTGGACTGTGTCTATGACGTAGCAGCGCCCACCTGCACAGCCGGCTTACTGACTGGCACAGCATCACTCTGCCGAGCTGAGCTAACACAATAGGTAACGATTCGCCATCAGAGCGAAACCGAGTAATTCGCGAAAACGTTTTATAGAAAGTAGTGTGACGGACCGAGGGACAGACGCATGCACAATAGTTTGATAATAAACCTAGTATATTATCTTACAGGCTGTCGCAAGATTTATAATAAAATTTAATTATTCCGTCAAAATTCTTTCAGTACAGTACTAGGTACTAACTTTTATTTCTTTACATAAACTTCACTAAATAAAAAGTATATAATCACTACTGCCAAAACAAGAATTTCACAGAGCAGACTATGGGTAATCAGCAAGCATGCTGTCGCTAACATCTGATTTTTTCCATTATAAGTAAAGTATTACGTACTTCACTACTACGTCACACCATGTAAAATTAATAGCTGCAAAATGTACGGTATTTTAACGCACAATATATTCAAAATGTTTACTCTATATGATACCTACACACATTTCTCCTCCATTCAACTTTTAGGAGGCAGCCATTGCCAAAGAGTGAACATCCTGCCAAAATACCATTTCAAAATAAAATTACGATGCCCGGCCTCACGTATATCAGCATAAACGCAGCTGTAAATGCACAGCTGTGTTACAGTATTACCGCCGGACAGAAAGATTAGCCGTCTTCTACAGCTTTATTGCTACATTAGGAAATGGTAATAGTGCATAATAATGTTGTATGTTTCAAAACTGCTTTTAATTTGTCAAATAAAAGCCCCCAGTCGGCAGCGCATATAAGTGACGTCACTTGTAAGGGAAGTCATTGTGGCAAGTTGTGTTTTACTTCCGATGCATGTTTTAGGGACTCGTTTGTTGAAAATGCTTCAGCTCCGTCTTTGTTTTTATGTGTATATTTAACTTGCGAAAAAGAGTTTTATAAAATAACGGATTTTTTTGTTGCGATATACTTTTAATCTATTTTTCTATACTAACCACCTTTATATTAATGGAAAAATCCGGTTTGACAATTTAAAGTTATGTCACAATAGCAGGACAGCACAAGATCTGTAATTTATTTACACTGCAGATAAGGTAACAGTGACCACACTATGGACGTCGGTGTGTCCGTGTCCCTGCTGAGGGACGAGCTGGGGGCCGTGATCGAACAGGCGGTGACCGCCGCGGTGGAGACGGTGCTGGGAGAGATGGCTAAAGTGGTGGGCAGCAAATTCGAGGAGTTTAAGGAGAAGATGACGGCTAAAGAAAAGGAGAACGAGAGCATCAAACAAATGCTAGAGATATCCCGGTGTCAGATGAAAATGATGAAGAAGTATTTGAGCGCCCTGGGCGCCAAGGACGAGCGGCAGGTTTCCCTGACCCAAAGCAAAGACAGTGAACCGGCGGATGCGCTTGCGGTGGAGTCGCCGTGTTTCCCAAGTCTGAAGCGGTCGCGAACGGGCGATGAGGGACCTTTGAGCATTAATGGAAAAAAACAACACGTTTTGATCGAGGGCCGTAACATCTGCTTGTCCGACAGCTTGGTCAGAACAGCAGCATGGGGCAAAGTTCCTGCAAAGTTCTCTGGCACGCAGGAATCCGCGGCGGCTAAAATAGTAGAAGACTCGCACGGAGTAGATGGTCGTGGCATCATGAGGACGGAGTCACCGGAGTCTTTACCGTACTTGAAAGGTACAAAACTTTACGTACATTTGGTCACTTTCGATCTGTTTACAATTACTCCTAAAGCAGTTGAATAAACGTGCCGTCTTTGATTATTACATACGTCCTATAAATAATTTATTTACAGTTAAAGTAACATCTGTAGCTCAGATAGAGGGTACGTCTGAAATGAACCCTGTACTTTTTCCTCACCCGGTTTACTTTCTCTTGGCTGTGTTTTTCAGTAGAGTACAGAGATCCAGCACAGGGAAACAGCAGGGGGCATGGAGGTCAGGATGGGTGCAGTAGGTCACTGACCTTCTCACAGCCAACATGTGCAGACCCCCCAGACTCCAGTCCCCCCTCACTGAGAACAGACGCCACTTCAGCAACAGCAGAACCGGGTTCACCTCAGACGTGGTCTGGCCAGCTCAAAGCTGAGGAGGCGGCGCCAGACATCGAGATTGTGTGCATCAAGGAGGAACCTGAGGATCTGGAGATGTGTGTCCTGGGGGCTCAAGGCCCCCAGCCTGAACCTGGCGTCCAGGCCTGTGAGCAGCAGGGCTGGCAAAACAGGTCCACAACCCATGGTGCCATGCGCTCGGATGAGCTAACAGCAGCCTTCACCCTTGTGAGCTGTGACACATGTGAGTATTGCTGCTTGGAATCCCCAAGCCTTTAACTGTAGCATCTCCCCCCCTCCCACCCATGAGCAGAACCTGTAATGTGACCTCTTAGCGTGTGTCCTGATCCTGTCAGTTACATGACAGAGACCTGTCTCCATCCACAGACCCAGACGCGCAGCAGCCGATGGCGGCATCACCGAGGCAGGTGCGTCGGCGGCAGTGGATCCGGGAGCCGGGGCTCTGCGAAGACTACAAGCACCGGCGGGCAGAACTGAAGCGGCGGAGCCAGCACCGGCGCCGGGAGCTGGAGAAGAGCCTGCCCCAGCCACTCTTAGCCGCGCTGGTCAGGGAACGCAGGGAGAAGACGCGGCTGCGTGTGGCACGCTGGCGGGCCAAGCGCAAACTGCAGGCCAGCCTGATGACATCACAGGATCCCGTGCAACTCTCCCACCCCCCTGCGCCGACAGTCTCCATGCCACGTACCACTGACTCCTCGCTGCTTTGTCAGCGGCAGCCTGTGGCGGTCCCGCGGTACGGCAGCATGCTGTACGGTAGTAGGCACAGTGACAGCGGCGCATGCTATCCTTCCTTGCATTTTAGTGCCCACCCTCTAATGCCAGGGCTCAGACGCAATGTACCCAGTGCAGTCATGCAGTCTGGAGTGACTACATCAGGGCAGCAAGGCATGCTGGGAAATGATTTGGAGGCCTACCAGAAAGGCATTGCCTGATGGTCTGCGGACGACACGAGCTGGATAGTGGTGGGGGCTTTTAACTCAGGATAGGCATCCCAAATTTTCAGCTGCAGATCTTGTGAACAGTTTGAGAAGGTGAACATGCACTAAAGGGTGAAAACACCTTTAGACCTGTCTGAGAAAATACCCTATTTATACAGTTGTTTAGACAGCACCACACAGATAAAAGTTTAAAATATTAAAAAGTCTGGAAAAATGTGTACTGCTAACATTTTTTTTCCTCTCAGAAAAGCATGTTTACAGGATCCTGTGAACTTTTATAATTTACCTTTTCCATTGTCTTTACACTGTGATTAAGGTGAACTTGTTTTAGGGTCCTGATCACAATAGCAAGGGTAGAAAAGGGGAATTTTTGGATTAACACAATGTGTAAAATCATGTAATTTTTGTGGGACAGCCTAACGGCAGTTACCGTGTGCTAAGTATAGCCCTTTTGTGACTTCCCTGCACTCGTGTTGCCACTTCCACTCACCGGTTCAAATCGAGACTCCGCCCACCAGGAAGTGCATGTCTGCTCAGATGTGGGCGGATCATCTGAGTGACACACCTGCTTTCCTCCTTACAAATCTAATCAGAAAATCAGAATTACTGTTTACACAACACATCTCAAGTACTTGTTAGTATGAGCAATGGGCGTCCATGCCGATAAGGTTTGCATATTTACCATTTGGGATGGTATTTTATCTATTAGAGATCCCTTCTTGTTGCTTAATCATGTTCCATATCAACCTGCTGTGTTAAAATTCCACAAAGTTTGTCATCACAGCCTAACAAAAAAATCTTAAGCAATAAAAGTACCAGTTTCCTGTTTATCATTTTCCACCGAGTACCTGCAGGAGCTGAATGGAGATGGTCATTTCCACACTACATACCTGTGGTGTTCTCCAAGCATTTTTTTTTTTCCCCAGATTTTGGTTTTCCAGTCATTGTTAAACTGAAGTTTAAACATCAAACACAGGTAAACTAATATCATAATGTGACTATAGAAAAAAAGGTACTGTTTTCAAAAGACGACCTATAGAAACAGAGAAACCAGAAGTCAGTGTGGTGGATGTTGACGGTAAGACCACAATGCAATGGTGACGTGCCCAGTTTTGCTGATAGATTTACAGTAGACAGATATTACTTGATGTCAACAGTGTGATGCTTTGGGGAAAAAAAAGTTGTTTATAATTAGCTTTGGATGTGTCAGGCCTTGTTTGATGAACCATATAAGACCCCCCCCCCCATTATTTTTAACTGAGAATTGTAACTGGTTTTCGTGAAAAAGAACTTTCCTTTGAGATTTTTATTGTAAAATGGAGAACTGTTTTCAGTATGAGCAATTTAAACTGGTTAGACCGATTAAAAAAAAAAAAAAACATTGCAAATAAACAGGTTTGATGCTCTACGTTTACTGTTACAGTGTCTCTGAACACAGTAAGGTGGGTTATTTTATCTCAAGTTTTTATATTAGTTTACAGATGTCAGCTGGCGCATGTGGAGTAACCAAATGAAACGAGGCTTTGCATAGAAAACAGCACTAGTTCCTACAACTAGTTACAACAACTTGAAGCTATTCCAGTTGTGATCAGCTCAAAGCTGGGACAGCCACAGAGTTGTAGGTTCATAAGGGATTTACTGTGGAATGAGACTTTGATGAAGTGTTCTGTTGGTGTGGGTTTCTCTAGAGAATCTCTGACAAGGTGTTCTGAATGTAGCCATGGCAACAGTGGGTGCAGGTTTTTGTTTCAGCCAATTTATAATTTGACCCCCATCATAATAAATTTGACCGTTGCTTATCTTTGTTCTCTCTTTGTGCTTAGGGTTACTTTGTTGTCTTACTTTGAGAGAAAATGAGGTACAAAAGTTTAAAGTGAGACATTTGTGCTTAAGATATAAATCGCACATTACAGTATCAATTTAACTGCAGAATCAGCAGGAAAAGGTCTGGATAATTGAGCATTAGCTTCAATTCAAACCTGTTAACATTAATTGTATTCAAATTGTCATAATGAACAGCATGAACAGGTGACAATGACTTAATTAGGCACAGTGACTTAAGTGATTATAAAGAAATTAATTACAATATACCAACTTAACTTATAAGCAGCATCAGTGTTTGTCATGCTTTTAAAATTCTCAGTAAAATGAATAAAGATTGAGAATTTCTGGATTGACTTTTTATATAATTATTGTGTCAATGTTTAATTGACATTAAGGTTCAAGCAGAACTTGACTAAACCAAAAACCTCACCCATAGGGGGCCTCCGGTCCCTGGTTTGGCTAATGGGTTACTGAAGAACACAGGCTGTCACTGGTTTTGGATGAATTATTTACTAGGAGTCAGCCAGCTAACCTGTAGGTGTTTGGTGACAGCAGGAGTCAGAGTACCATTGTGTCCTACTAGAACATGGAGGAATACCATACTTCTGAAGAGGACTGGGGACAACGTTTAGTGAGCTAACTGACCCACAGATGTGGAGGTGCTGGTGTCAAATTACAAAAACTCTCCAGTTCAAAAGGTACAGAAAACATTTTCATATACAGTGATCGCAGGTTGTCATAGACTGGAGATGTGCTAGAGGTCAAAAGAGGTAAGGAGGACATTTCCAGGTCACCCCTCAGTGGCTGGCAGGAACAAACAAGCATTCAGATGCTTCCAACAGGCAGAACTGGGGCAGCATCTTGCTCACAGCTGGACGTCAGCACCCTTGATTACTGAAATCTTAGCATTAGTTAGAAGAACAGGTTGCCACTGATGAGAATGTATGACCAACCAGTTTGGATCTACTAAAAAGTTAGCAGTTAGAATCCTGGTTGTGTGGCTCAAGAATAGACTACGTATATGGCAGCGTAGCAGCTGTTTGTAACACACTCAGCAAGTCACATAAAACATCAGGACAGCAGACCTTTTGGGACCATGTTAAGAACCTCACATTCACAAAACTAATAAATAGAAATTCAGTCTTACTCACTGGAATGTTCACAGACCACAGCAAATATCTCCATGTGAAACAAGTAGACAGATACAAACATTTACAAAACCTGACTTTTACAGCAATAATGAAGAGTCTGTGTGATCATGTCAGCAAAGGTCTGTAATCCACAATGAAAGAACTTTCATCACAACTACAGCAAATCAGGTAGTGCACTTTTTCTGTCAAACAGGGTTTTCTCCTCAACTAGGCCTGAACAACACTGACATAACAGCTTGGAAAAAATAGGAAAGTAGAAACAAAAGGCATTAGCAACAAGAAACTATTTCAACTCACTATAGCAAACAGAAGACACACATTATAATAGATGAAAACTACTCACGCTGACCAAAGGATCCTCTCATCAATTAAACGAAAGGAGTGGAGGCAGGCCTCATATACTCTTATATATGTGTAGCTAATCGATCCCTCTTCAGGAAATTTTACTGCCCCCTACATGATAGGAGTGCCATTACAAGTTTTCAAAACAACTGGCATCTGTCCAGTGCTGGTTACAAGCTCCTGCTCATCACTAAATAGAATTTTGCCACCACTATCGTACAAAAAATCCAAATAAACCAGTTATTTTAAAGGATTAATTTTGTATGAAACATTTCCAAAGTTTGTGCACTCATTTCCTATTTCATAACACCAGCTCTTCATCCACACCATCATCATCAGTATACATCAATAGATGAAAATGTAAAAAGTTACCCACAGTTCCACCTGTCCTTGAAGGGCTCTTCAGGAGTGCGTTGTTTGTCATCAGTGCTGTTTGGTCAGTGTCCATCTGGCCTTTGCAACAAAACCAAAGCAACCTTTTAAAAACTTTGTTAGTTCCAAGACCGAAGATAGGAAAAATGTTTACTTACAAAATACTGTTATGGAATACTAGATTTTGGAAGAAATGCCGTAAATTGAATAAGTTTATGTTTATTGATTCACTCTGACCAGTGCCAGTTCGTGTTAACTTCTGTAGGATTTCATTTGACCACGAGAGGGAGCCAGGCACACTGCGCTGTGTTGTCATGGTATACACCATGGTATACACCATGGTATACACCTGCACACAATGCTAGCTGAGGTGAGCACACCTGGAACAGGTCCCCAAGACAGAATATTCTTTTATTACAGTTCTATAATGGAATTTTTTATTTTCACTGATTTAAAAATCTCTCCCGAAAAAACATTTCAGTAGTTAAAGAAGTAACTGGAGTGCCCAACGATGTTGGTCCAACTATAATTACTCATCTATTAATTTTAAACGCAATTTAAAGAATACTATGGAAAGCTGACATTTGTACTGTCACCACTAAAACGGTTACCTGCTGTTGTGAAATGCTCTGACTGGGAAGGCAAACCACATTCATACAGTATGACTGAATTTTCAATTTTCATATATGATGTTCAGAGACATGAAATGGGTAAGGTGGCATTCAGACCTTTCTATTAAACCATACCGTTTGAAAGGAAAACACTACACAGGACTTACCACACACACTGTTTCTACACTCCTGCTTTATGCTTCTTTATATATCAAGACACAGAAAAAGCATATAAGCAAACAGTACATCTGTCAACACATTACATACAAAGGCTTCAAATCAGAACAATTCACTTAGTTATTCAGGAAATGTTTATATATAACCAACATGTATCTAATTATTTTTATTTACTTTGTAGCTAAAACAAAACTGATAATTCACATATAAATTAAATTTCAAAGGGATTATTCTGTAGTTCTATAAAGTTTTAGATGTCAGCAATTCACCATCTACTTTCATTTTTAAAAAAGAAGTCATATTTTAGGGTGGTCCGAACTGAGTCTCTAAACACAAACAGGTGTGAGCGCGCACACACACACCTTTTCAAATCAGAATCTTGGGTTTGATAATTTTCTGTCACTACAGACCAAAAAAGCTCTTTGATGTACTTTTTACAAGCATGTATACATGAATTTGTTTTAAATTACACTGACGATTTGGGGGACATTTTACTCAAGCAAACAAACAGGTTTATTCAGATGAGCTGTGGGGGAACGGATTCAGTCTGTAAGGTTTTCTTGCTTTAGCACAACAGTTCTATCACATGATGGATTCTGCTGGTTATGCATGACATCTGGACATGTTCTGGGAACAAGGGAACCCTAAAACACTACACATCTGTGATCGTTCTGTCCATGCGGCTGCTTCTCTCATTTCGCTGAAGAGGTTGCAGAAAGTGTTTGCAATAACTCTTCTACACCTTTTGGCTCATACAAAGGTTTTTTTAAAAGGACTAAAGGTAATGTTTGTAGAACTGTGTGCCTGGCGCAACTGGAAAATTTACACACGTCAGCTCCAACTCACCTTCCAACATGCAGTTAGACTACTCTGTAAGTTATAACCGAAAGCGTGACACCCTTATTTACCCAATTTTAAAATAGGATGTTGTGATTGACAGTATCAGACTAGGCTAAATAAAAAGGGAATCCTTGAATTAGGCTTGGTCAATGTTATTCCTTTACCATTTTAGTGCAGCTATACCCAACTGTGACCCTGTATTACTTCCACTGGCAGTGGCCTCAGCTAGCTGTTCAGATGTTACCCGTGCACCGTGTAAAACTTATTCTTTAAAGCCCTTGAAGTTTGAAGCTACGCACACTGTTTTTCTGGACATCTGCTGTTTACCGTTCTTTAGTATTACAAACAAAAAGTTTCTCATTTCTGGAACAAGATCCCTGACAGTTAGGAGGTCAGCCAACAGCACCTGGTAATTATCTCACAAAACAAACACACTAATCTACTGTTCCCTTTTGTTACATCAGAGCCAGGAAATATGTACCCCAGGGTGTAAATGGCAGTTTGAGTTGAACACACGTTATAGTGTCCTGATGTTGTACTGCGCTCCAGCTAAGCCATGACCATGTTCTCAGATACAGTGTCTCTTTCTGCTGCATATCAGGTAGGCGATTCAGCTCAGCTGTTTTTCTGTGCATGAGAAACGTACTCAGGGCTGCAGCACAAACTGTCTCTAAATGTACATAACTGCTGGCATGCTTGTTAATCTTAAAAAAATTATGTGCAAAGCAATGCTAAGCGTAGTAAAATAGCTCTTCCTGCGAAAGTAGTAGATCAACTCTTTTCTTCTGCGCAGGGTCGAATTGTCAGCTAAAGTCCACATATCCAGAACCGAAGGCATGCACAACTATACATTATCTCCACAACGCCACCACTCAACAACTTCAAAATGTGTTTGCCTCAAGACTTATCAGTGGGCAAACACATACCTGTGTGAAAATGTCTTCATGATAGCTTCTTGACATTGTTTTCTTATATGAAGGGATCTGTCTTGGTTAATCAAAATCTCTTCTACACACGCCACAATGTAATTTCACAAATAGTGCAAAAATTTTAATTAAATGTTTTAGTCCATTATTTATATCCTTTATATTCAACAAACAACGTTGGGAAGAAAAGGCAAGATTTTTTAAACGTGCAAGTCACCTGTATGTGGCGAAATTAGCTGACATTGCTGCAAGCAGGACTGTTTCTACTAACACCGACTCACAAGGCTCGCCAGGAATTACACAGGAATTTACAATAAATTTGAAACAAACAGTTTTAGGTTAAAAGAATAGAAAACACAGCAAGTGCTGTGAATGCAAAATTTTAAATATTAGTAATTGTACTTCCAATGATTTTGTCAAAAGTAAATTTAGACCTACATAACCCATATAAATCATGTCTAAATTCTCAGAAAGCCTTCAAACCACTAGCTTTCCAAACTAACTGTAACAATCAGCTCCGACAACCCACGGCGACAGGACGCCGAGAAAACAAACTGCCACTCAGCCCCTGGACCAATGTTTCCTGTCGGTTTGAACAACAGACATCCATTTAGTCACAGTATTCCTACCGTCCAATCACACGGACGCATGGACTGATGTCACGGACTGATGTCACGGACTGATGCAACTCCTGTTAGCAGTTTGTCCGTATACGTTGTTCTTTTTTGTACAATAAATAAAGTGAACGGGTTTGTCAGTACTGAGTTCTGATGGGACGGGACGCTATGACTAGGATAGCGGATCACTGTGCCCAGGACCTGGGCCTGCTTCTGCGCCCGTGTCTGCGTCCTGCCCTTCAGGGCTCCCGCTTTGGTCCCCCTGGTGCAACTCCAGTTCACTCTGATCCAGGAGCTCAAAGTCCTCCTCCTCAGTGGGGGCAAGGGCAGGCGTGGGCGTGACGGCGGGTAGCGCCGTGTCGACGTCCATGTTTTCAGTGTTGCCTTCGTCATTGCCTGAGGCGGATGGGGCTGCCAGTGGAGTGCTGGGAGAACCCTCGCCAGAGGACAGCAGAGCTGTCAAAGTGTTCTGCACCACAGAAGAGATGGCCGTGTTCACGAGGTCCTCGCTCAGTGCCTCCAGAGATGCACTCACGCCCTGGGGGGTGTCAGCCAAAGCCAGGCTTGTGGCTGGCGCTCGTACGTGACCGTTGAAGTGCGTGTTGACGAAGTGCAGTGGGGATGCCAGGTGTTGCACCAGCAGACTGGCTGGGCTCAGTGGCTCCCCCTGTTGGGGCTCTAAAGCAGGGCCCTCAGTTGAGTGCCCTGGGGATGGGAACTCGTCCACTGGAGGAAAGTCTGGCAGGTCCCTGGAAACGCCCTCTTCTGGGTCACTGTGTACACTGTGCTGGTCCAGATCTAACAAATGACAGGGGAGAACCCAGCTGAAGTCACCATTGGCATTGAACAGCAAATCATTTCATCTCATCTCTTCATCTTAGTGATCTTCATAATGACAGCATGTTTATTTCACCTGTTTGACCTACCGCTACTCATCCAACAGATAAGAAGCTATGATACATAAACAACAACCCACACATAATCTGTGTCAAGTGTGGTGTTCACTTTCAATACAGTGCTTCAATTTTCTCTGCTTTCAAGTTACTGGAAGATGCTGCACTGCAAAATAACACTTCTAATAATCATTTCTGTAAAACCACACATCTTAGACAAAAAAAAAAAAAATCCAGTCAAATGAGAGAAAAGGGAAAGGGACACATCAGCCAGTGTAAGCACAAGAAGTGCCGTTTTTAAAGGGTCTTCCAGGGGTTCCCCAGCTCGTCAAGCTTATCACCTTCAGAGACGTCACTGAGCTGAGGCGTGGTGGCTCTGGACACGGAGAAGCCTCCACTCTCCAGGATCGAGGCCTCCTCGTCGGACAGCTCCGAGTCTGTGATGGCCATCGCCAACGCTGTCGTCTTCACGTCCACCTGCCCGTAAGAAAATGTTGTTCAGGTACGGTGGGATACAGGAGACGCCGCACTCACACCTCACGGATAACACACCATACACACCTCAGGTGGCCACTGTCTATGTACCCCACCAGAAACGCCCGTACTGAATGAGCTGCCTGCTGCTCTGCGGTCAGCCTTGAGACACACACGCACACATGTGCGCACTGGCTCACCGTGGGGGCAAAGCAGGACAGCTCCTCTTCCTCGCTCTCACTCTCCGTCTCTGCATGGGGCTCCTCACTTTCCTCAGACTCCTTCTTTACCTCTGCAAAACACCCATGTCGTCACAATCCTTTAAACAGACACACCACATACATGCAAGACGCTCCTACATGTAACAGCCGTGATGACGCCTGGTCCTACTGGTGCCAACAAAACGGGAAGACAAGGCTAAAAAGATAAAACAAACAGCTTCAACTGGTTCAACCACTGGCAGGTATCAGACCTAAGAGAAACAATATCAGCTGTATAACCTCAAGACCCACTGCACGATAGGTCTTTCAGGCTGAGGGAGCAAACTGGAACAGATAAAACACCGCTTCCTCAGGAGACAACGTCAAGGCCTGTTTTCCGCGCAGACACGCAGTGCGTCCTGGCGGTGAGCGGCTGCCTGTGGCAGGGACACCTACTGCGCTTGTCGTGCTTGCGGTGCCGCGTTCCGCCCTTCATGCTGTAGTCCAGCTTCATGAACAACGGCTCCAGGCCCGTGTACATCTTCTGGATGAGCTCGTGGTAGACGACAAGTGGCCAGAGCAGCACGCTCAGCACTGCAAACAGGGATGGAGGCGACTTGTTACCGAGCAAATCACCACGGCAACTCGGGACAAACACAACTCAAGGACAGCTGTGCTTCAGGCACGCCGCTTAACAGAAGAGGTGGTCAAGATCCCACTTACATATAATGTAGGAGATCATCAGACCTGGAATGTAGTGCCCTACGACAGCCAGGAGCAGGCACACCGCACACGTCATCACACAGAACTGGGGGGAAAACGAGGTTATTATACTTGCTTACATAACAGCACAGTAGTAGTACTTTGGGACAGTTCTATGTTTAAAAAAAAAAAAAAAAAAAAAAAACTAAATTCAGCTTAATGTCAAAACTTGCTTTCACAGCTCATTCTAGTATCAAAATTGCATAACTATACACATTTACCATTAACTTTTCAAGATAATGAAAAGGAAAGCAGCCTTAAAAGTGCCTCACCTTGCCATGGTTCTGACGCTTGTACAGCAGCATCTCCTGAATGTACAGAGCAAAAGTGAAGTAGCTCTCAGCAAGGTGGTGGCTGAGTTCAGGAACGCTCAGAAGGCGGGGTCTCTCTGTCAGACTCTCTCTACAGGGAGAACAACCAGCATGTTAGCAGTCAGGGAAACGTGCCTCTTCAAACCCCACTCCCACCCTACATCTGCGCGTAAGGCAGGGGCGTACCTTTCACCTACAGGGGTCTCTGGATACTGGCCTGCCATGCACGAAAAAGGAAGAGACAATGATGAAGTTCCCGTTTTGAGAAAACGCACAATAAAGTGGCATTTATACCCGAGGTATTATGTACATTTTATAACTATAGATATAATTTCCAGCAGGAAAAAAAAAAAAAACAGTGAAAATATAAAAAAAAAAAAAAGAT
This sequence comes from Chitala chitala, assembly GCA_025773905.1. Lineage (NCBI taxonomy): Eukaryota > Metazoa > Chordata > Actinopteri > Osteoglossiformes > Notopteridae > Chitala > Chitala chitala. Next base: position 17,289 of record JABJVR010003367.1, on the reverse strand, counting down.
CATGCATAAATTGGTGAGGCAACAACACCGATCCCGTCACCTGCGAGGCTGGGGAGCCTGTGCTGCCACCGCTCCAGCAGCACGACACCGATGAGCAAGACGCTGATGAGGAAGAATGGTCTAAGGTCCGTGGACGTCAGGAGCCTGACACACAAGCACAGCAACCGTGCTTCAATAGTGCGGGGCGTTCACGACAGAACAGCCACGCTACACCCCCTACAACGATTTACTAACAGTTCTACTGCCACCAAATGAAAAAAGAAAAATGTCGGTTAAATCGCACTTTTAGTATGTAAACCGTTTTACGAGTACGCGAGATGCGTGTTTTTTCTCTCCGCAGACTAGGACGGTATAAACCGAGAGCCACGCCAGCTTGTCAGCCTGTAAGGGATCCTTACGGTTAAGTAAAGGTACGCGAGGTAAATATTCAGGCAGACCGGCGTGTCCTTACAGCTATTACAGTAAAATACAATTCGTGTTGTCAGTTTTACCAGAACGCGGTGTTAAGGGCGAAGCCGACGAAGATGCTGTGGAGCGGCCTTTCCCACACGAGCAGCCTCTGCGCCCACAGCACCGCGGGCTCGTACTGCGACAGCCAGCCCCGGAGGCGCTCCCGGAGGCGGACGAGCTCCGGGCTGCCGTCTCCGTCCGCCCGCTGGGCCGCGTCTGCGGTGAATAGGGCCTCCAGGCCCACCAAGGAGGAGGCGACGGCAGGCTGCCCCGCTTCCTCCCCGCTCGCCATCTTTTCCCCACTTTGTTTTGTTGTTTTGTGCGTGACGGGCTTCGGCGAGGAGGTGCCGCAACGGCCGTCACGCGCTCACAGGCCAATAAGGGAAGGCGCTGCACGCTCCGCGGTCACGTGCCGCCTTTGTTTACGGCTCCGCGAGCGCTTTGCGCGTGCCTGCTGACACCTGCCGGCCGTACCAGCGCGCGTGCCCCGCGCCGGCTCCGCTTTCGTGCTGAATCAACGCGCTTTATTTGTCGAAATTGTACATTCTCACACAAATTTAAAAGATGCCCTTTGTAACTGCCTCATATTGTCCCATTGTTGCAGTTACGTATAATATACGTTGGTCTTCAAGAAACTGTTGAAGGTTGGTTACCACGTTTCTTGCCAACGTGTAACAAAACTCTGATCTGTGCTGTTATTCGTTGTCGTTGCGTAGGTAGTCGAGTCGCATGTAAAAGTCCTGTAATATAAGGCGTTTTGTTTTACGTCACTTCACGGAAATTTCTGAAGCGCACACACATTTACACAGTGCGTGCGTGCGTGTGTTTGTGTGTAAAATGGTAAAACGTGGAACGTAAACGAGAATTTTTGACACTGGGTACAACTTAACATTTTTGATACAACAGATACAATTAGTCACTATTAGTTTCTAAAGGTGTTGATAAAAAAAAAACTTAAACCTATGTGTGGTAAAACCTGGCATTTGTTTATAATTAATAATTAATTTGTATATAGCACTTGCACATGTTCAGCACTTAATGCTGAATGGATATATATCATTTGTAGATAACTTCTCGTATGAGGTTGCCAGTTCCCCTTTACAAAATCAAACGGCCTCAGCCTAAGAACAGAAGACACCAATAAATGATTTTTAGAAGACCTGCTTTCTGATTTTGCAAAAAACTGTTCCTGTGGTTAAGCATGTTATACTTCAATTTTGCAGCACACTGAAGCACAGAAACACTTTCCAGTAAGTACATTCTAAAAAACATCTAAGATGTTATGATGCTAAAACTATAATTACTGTTTCACCAAATACACCGACTTTAGTCACTGTAATATAAACCAATAATGAACATGCAACATTTTGCAAGTTAAAAACAACTGAAGAGAACAGCTGAAATGAAAAATGAACAATTTACAATTTGTAAAGCTTTGCCAGGACAGACAACATGGAATTTTTCATTTTCAGCAGGCTAATACAAACTTAGAATTTTACAAATATTATAAACTCAGAAATACATAGTTATTTACATCTTTTTTTCATCAGGTTGATTATTGTAATCTGACTGACCAATCAAACAAGGCACTTCATAGTTTTTAATTGATAAACTAGTACTTTGAAGGCCACTGATTACTTAATAAAACCATCCTAGACAAGACAAGTGAAGTAATAAATAAGCAGGCAAGTATAAGAAACTGAAGGATTGTGATATAAAAAATACGGCAGAAGAATGACCAGTTCAACTCTTTAAAATGCTACTTCTTTGAGCAGATTAGAAATGAAAAACTTTTTGTTGTAATCCATGAACCATCTCAAGAATTCTTTCAAACTTCATTGTTTGCTCTTCGTGAAATTTCTGGAAAAAAATTGAAAAGGATGAATGTCGTGAAATTTTAGTAAAAGAGTGGAGACTTTTTAAACACTCACACTCTGCAAATACAGTCATTAACACATGCCAGTTTAGCCCTTAATATGGTACATTTATCAGTCGTGTGTTTCCTCTGAAGTTAAATATTTAACATCTGAAAATAAAAAATATATGCTAAGTCCAAATGAAAGTATGCCATATGTTCAAAATAATGTTTTATGTTAAGACTTCCTAGACAAGTATTAAAGATTGTATATTTGTTTTTCAGTCATTATTGTGCCTTCCACAATAGTCAGTTGATCATGTTCTATACCGCTTCATCCTGTTAAGGGTTGTGGAAAGCCTGAAGCCCATCCCAGGTCACATAGGACTGTGGGAGGAAACCAGAGAACCCAGAGAAAACCCACCAAGCACAGGGAGAACATGGAAACTCCACACAAGGTGGGAATTGAACACCAGGCCTGGAGGTGCGAGGCAACAGTGCTAACCACCACGTCACCGTGCTGCCGGCACCTTCCACAATAGCGTGGAGGGAAAAATGTCTGCTGCATGTTTTACACAAAGCTGAAGCAGAATTATGGCTACTTATAGCTGCGTCAGGCATAGGGGATGAAAAGGCTGTCTGCTGAATAGGTCATATGTAAATCACATGCACTCTTTAACCTTCACACAGCACAGTTAACATTTACTAACGGATGCCTTTCATGACCTTTTATCCTCTGATCTGTGCACTAACTATTTTGGCTGCACATGAACTTCTAACAATTATGAACAGTCAGTCAAAATGTAATGATGAGTCAAAAACAGCGTAAAAAAAGTTCCATAATAAGGTAAGGTGTTAGCATGGGGAAACCCAGAAGATGCAGGCTACATTGTTCGTTTGGTAACAGTAAAACCTGGGCTTCCAAATCCACCATGAAAGGAGTTACCATGTACTGTCAGATTACTGCATTGCTTTGCACTGAGATAAACTAGGCCATAAGTAACATTGCAGGTATTCCCACCCACTGTCACTTCTGAAATCTTGATCTCTCATCAAAATATCTGTGGCACCATTTGTCTTATAATGATTTGGACCATAATCTTTGCTAAGCAACACAGTGAGTGTAAAAAAGACAGCAATGATAAGCAGAGATGAATGAGCTCTGTTTGTGGAACCCTTGTGTGTAGGGGGGAAGCGGACACTAATTGGAGACAAGATGCAGAGCAGATTCATATTGCTATAGCAGCAGAGCAGTGCCACAGGACAGGTGCCCAGCGCAGAGGCTAACGCTACAAGCCAGGGGGAGGAGTGCCTACCTGGGCAGGTGAAAGGCTGTAAGGTGACGTGTGGAAGGAAACCCCCCAAGGCACTAAGAGAAAAGGGCGTCAATACCTGCCGGCGTCAACACCAGCGCCTGAAGCAGGTCAGAGAGTGAGACAATTCCAATCACCATGTCGTCATCGTCCACTAGGACCAGGCGGTGAACCTGGGGGAGCAGGCAGACAGTGGGGCACTGAGGAGCAGCCACACAAATTAGTACATGCTGTATTATCGACTACATGCCTGGTTTAACCCTTGGAAACATAACAGTGAACAAGAGGAAGAACTGGGCCAGTTATTGTCAGCACAAGACAATGAAATCCACTTATATGAAAACATTATCACTCGTGCCACTTCACAGTGCCTAGTTTTAATGTCTACATTCTTGCTTGACGCTTCACATCCTGTTTAATACGTGTTGTACAACTGGGTTGTTGGGGGTTTACGGTGTGGCACACGTGGGCTCACCTCTGCTTTGGCAATGCGGTTGATAATGGTCTCCAGGGTCTCGTGTGGGTAACACTTCAGCACACCCTCGAAGCAGCGGAAGCGGCCCTGAACTGCTTCACGCATTGTCATGTTCAGGTTATTGTAGCACTTCTGGGCAGCCAGATTCTGCCGAAAGAATGTTTAAAGAAGGGCAAAATAAATAAATACATATATGAAACTTTAAAATGTTTAGAATACACAGTTTTAACATATGCAACAACATGACTGGATTCGGAAAAACGTGAGGCACAGTATAGTTCCGTAGTTTAATACAGTAAGACACTTAACTTTATGCACTAAAACACACCATGCACGCGTGACATACGTACAATCACGTCGAACCGAGAGTAGAGGGCCACCACTTTCCCTGGAGAAACAGCAGACAACAAAAATAAAGTGTACAATAAGTGAGAATAACGTATGAAAACAAGCAAAACACTGGTAAAGCAGTGGCATGTGGTCTGCATCCGCAGAATGGCGTGTAGGGCTACATTACGCCATGGGCACTTACAACAGGTGTTATTACAGTCAAAATGCTGTTGATTGCACAAATGTGAGTTTAGTACATCGATGTCTAAATATGGTTGTGACTAAGAAGTGTAAAATTTAACGCCAGTTAGCATTAAGAGGACAAAACCAGAAACAAACATAACCAAGAACACAGTCAACCCTAAATTCACCTTGATCGGACACCACAGGCAGCGCGGACACCCGCCGCTGGACGAAAATGGACAAAGCGTCATACACTGTCTCTGTTTCTTTCACTGTGGCGATGTGCTTGAACGTGCCGATCTCCACCTCGCTGATGCTCTTCTGCAGGAAACGTGGCTTCGGGATCATGGAACCCTGTTGAATGCCAAAGGATGTCTTCAAGTGCATTTATACAGACAGCTGGACTACACAGATGGATGCAATGAAACAGCAGCACTTACGAAGATGTGCAGGAACTTGAGAATTCGTTTGTGCGTCAGTATGTGCAGAACGTTTCCAGACTCGGGGTCGATGACGGGCAGTCGGTGAATCTTATTCTTCAGTAGAGAGTAGATAGCGTCAAACAGGCTGCAGCAAGGTAAAGGCACGTTATTTTCCCGTGTTTATTTCAGCGTGAGCAAGAGGAAAGCATCGTCTCCGGGGAGACGTGTAAGTGGATTTGTTTTACCTGGAGTCTGGCGTGATGCTAACCAGAGAGCGGCAGGAATATTGCAGGTACACTTCTGGTGGAGGAGGGAAAACCCAGGATGGTCACAATACAATCATAACAAAAAATACTGGTGGCGTTTCAGGGGTTTTTGAGTAATGCTCAGTTTTTATTCTTTGCTCAGACAGATCACCTCTCCAGGTCTCAATCTTGTGTTCTTCCAGCTCGTATATCTGTACCTGTGAGAGAAAGTGCAGAGACGTGACTTGCTGTCCTTGACAGTTCATCACCTGTGTGGCTTTAACCAGGACCTGATGCTGAATCACTCCAGTGACAGTTTTCCCTGAGGCAGTGTGTCATGGCCCTGTTCAGCTGAGGTGGCGTGGTGGAGACTGGGCCACCGGAGCAGCCGTAAAGGAAGAGGAGGGAACTCACCATGGGAGACTTGTAGTAGCGATGGAGAATGTTAATGAAGTCTGTGATGGTCAGCATTCCTGATGGCACAGGAAGAACAGTGATCACACATGATGCATATAACAGCTCCCACAAAGTGTTAGCAGCGTACACATTAACGGTGACAAAGTCATTTTTTCTTTTATTAAGATTGGTCATCAATTTTCCTTTGTGTTGATGTGGTGGAATGTGTCTGTCAAACTGCCAATAAAGATAAATGTCACTCAGACTCAATCAGACTCGGAGGGCCATGGGGCAAATTGTCAGAACTTTGTATGTGTTACGATCGTGCCTTTGCAACACATACCTGAATCCAAGGGTGTATGTTTGGTTTCACAGTGATAGGCACCAAATCAGACCCCAACCCATTCCCCCCTTAACACACATTTAATGAACAATTCAGTACTCCCAAAATATTGGTAGGTTCATGTACCTACCATGCATACCAAAATCTATACCCTTGTCCAAGCCACATCTGTGGATCCTGTCGCAAGTGACAGGTTTCTGTATCAGTGGAGAGCAGTGCTATTCATAGCCATAGCAAGGGAAAAGAAGGATTACTGCACTATGCTGCCAGAGTACACTAGATACTGAACCCCAGGTGTCTTAGCTAAAGTTAGTCCCCTGTAAAACCTGGGGGTGGGGTGCAGAAAGTGCTGATTCAGTGTCTTGATGGACAGAACTGCAGCAAGGCCTTGGTGTTGGTGCTGGTTGTAAATCTGAGTCAGATTTCACCAGTGTTCTCTTACCTACAAAACACTGCATCTTGTTGTCCCAGAGGGGTGCTGCTCTCACGCCATTGGCCACCAGGGCAAAGAAGGCCTTCTTCACCTGAGCACACACACCTGGTTCGAAGTGGTGAAGACTACACACAGACTGTTGGATCCATGTGTCTGATGCAATATGGGCTAGTTTACAGATAAGCATGCATGTAAATAAAAATATATGCAATGGATTATGTGTGTTAAATTTAAATATTTACGACCTTAGGACTTGTACGCTCAGGCGAGAGGCTCACCTGGAGCGTGGTGTCAAAGATGACCAGCTTGGAGCTGGTTGGAATGGCATCATAGCAGGTATGATTCATCATGAACTTTGTGTAGATGTTGGTGTCAGAGTCTAGGACTGTGGAGGAGATATGAGAGACAGACACCCTTTTGCAGGTTGGTCAGCCTGTAGTGGTGTGGTCCTGTCTACCTGTCTGCTCTTCTCTGTAAGCCTGACTGTCCACAAACAGTCCTGAACAAGAGCTCACCAATGAACCTTTACGTTAAACCTGTATTGTGTCCGTACCCACAATGCAGAGTTATATTTGTCGGCCTTAAACAGTAAGTTGCTGTAGAGGGTTTTCATCTCCCAGTTTGCCTCCTAACAAGCAGTTGTATACACTACAGTATGATTGAACTTTGTCAGTGTACATTTGTCTTGTTGCCCGCCTGCCTGTCTGACTGACTGCGTGTTTCTCTGCCTGCATCATGGTGAGATCCAGCTCCAGGTGTTGAGGGCTTGAGTCCTGCAGGTCCCAGAATGCAACACGATACACAACTTTTTCACTTCCTGTGAGGGAGTTTGTTATTCACATAGTTAATGGTTGCTAAAATACAAACCCTGCAGACAGACTGGATAACGTGTACATGTCTCAATTTTAAAGTGAAATGTGTTTTGTATATACAGTATGTTGTACATAGGCTGCTCCGTCAGCTTGTGCTGAGCTGAAGCAGACAAAGTTTCTTCTGGGTGCACGTATGCACAGATGCGTGCTGAGAGTGCGAGAGCTACCTGTCCCCTTCGTGGATGTCCTGTGGTCTGCCAAGGGAGCCTGCTCAGAACAGAAGAAAGGGAATGGTCACATGGTCTTTGTTTTCTTTTTTTTCTCTTCTAAAACTTTGAAGAATCTAACTACAATAACTACAATACCCAGTGTACTGTGGGGCGCCATGTGCTGAGCTTAGCATACATTTCCCAGGAAGAAGGCAGAGCTGCCACACTGCTCATGTGTTGACATTTCTATTTGCGCACATGTAGTTCTCACATATACTAGGAGACTAATGATGGCTTATATACTGTATACTCAACTGTTTTAAACTTTGACTAACATGACTAGAAGTTTAGCAAAAGATGACCTTATCATCAGCACACGAAGATCGAGACACTGTTCTTGCCTTTCCTCCCTATGCAGTTAATTTAGCTTTAAGTCAGGGAAGCGACTGCTTTGGTGATGACTCATAGAACACCCAGTAAACAGTTCAGCCCTGCCTCGCCTTAAGCAATCTTCCAGGAAAGCTTCCCGCATAAGGAGCGTCTGCATGCCATCACTCTCTCTCTCTCCCCATGCAAACGACCATGCGTGTAAGCAGTCACGTACCGAGATGGAGGTGGAGGTGCTCCCTGCGGCCCTTACCTGTCTGAGGGGATCCATGTTGCAGCCCAGTTGTGTAGCAGCACTCACTGCACTGAGCATTGGGTTAATGCAAAGTTTTCCCAGCTGCACTAACCCCCCCACTTCGTCCTGAACACTTTCCAAGCACCGTCACGTCCCTCAGAGCCACTGGGTCTAAATTAGGACTACGAGTTTTCAGTGGCAGAGTTGTTGGAGAGTAGGGATGGGGGGGGGGGGGTTTGGTTATATAAAAGGGGAGGAGAAACGCTAAAAGGAGGTGTGGTACAAAAACACAGCAAACCAGGGCACAGTGTAAGCGGGCACTGGTGGACACAAGTCTCAAAAGACAGGCGCTTCGATCGAGGTCAGGACACAGTGCCCCAGATATAGAGCAGCTGCGCCAGTGGGTTGGCCTTGTTAATATTTACAAGTTTTGGTCAAACCAAACAAAACTGTGTTCGACAACTCTTGTTTACCTAAGACACTCCATATTAACCTAAACAAATTATCTACCACCCTGTCCAGCTTGTTCTGCTAAAACGTCAAAAAGGATTATGTTGTCATGTCTGAAAGTGAGTCAGTGAACTATCAGCTTTAACACATTTCTCTAAGCAGCTACACTGAAGAAGCTGAGAACATCCCAAACTGAACAGGACTACACAACACGGCGTTCCAACACTCGCCTTAACTTAGCTAAATTTGTGCATGTATACATTACACAGATAAAGTATTAGATAAGTCATAAATGCTAAACATAAGGTGGCACCAGTGTGAACTCATGGTAACAGTAGTGAGGTCTTAGTAACTCTTTCTATAAAAATTACTTTGCATAAATATAGTTTCGTAAGAACAATGAAACTCAGTAAACATTTGCAAATGTTTATACCAGCAGCTTCAGAGTGCAAAGTAAACACAGGACATAAAGGATGTTTATCACTCTTATAAACTCTCTTACATTCATAAAAACCACAACGATGTTAATAATTTATGACAATTAGTATACGAGTATAGTGGACCATTTTGGTGTTTTATACACGAAATGTTAGATGTGACAATTTATGATTATTCTTTTTCTATTTATGGATTTTATAGCCAAGGTTTTTATCCCATGGCACACCGCGTATTACTTCACGAGTGCGTTTATTAATGTTATTCCAGATAACGGTAGTACTGGAGGAGCACCCAGCCGCACATCATCTGTACATAACTGATGGAAATATTTTCACTGCACGTCTATGGTCTCAGTAACAATTATGAATTCAAACAAAAAGTACAGTATATTTCGGTCAAAGATAGATTTACACCTGCTCAAAGTCACAGGGACAAGCGACGGCCATCTTACAAACTACTGTAACCAGAACTGTCAAATAACGGACATGGGTGAAACAGAGTGGAAAGCTTAAGGGGAGGGTGTCCTCGTCCCGAGGACCGCCTGGGTGCTGCTGTGGACAGCATGACAGATGGGGGCCATCCCTGCGCAGCATGCAAGAGGGAGCGCGCGTATGCAAAGCAGCGCTATATATACACACACGTGCACGTGGGAAAGAGCGCAGCTGCACGGCTCTCTCTCTCTCACACACACACACACACACCCGCCCGATGCAGCGTGTGCCACTGTCCTTGCAAACTATTTGCGGAATGGCGCAGGGTTGTATTACAGTGCACTTTTTCTTTCACTTTGTCTGAGCTTAGTATCGTAAGCATTTCGGGACATTTTGCCCGTCGTGAACAAATGTACGCAGGCTACGCAGAAATCACGGGAAAATTATTTTAAAGTGACTAACTTACAATTACAGATATAACTGCAACAGTTATATTCATACAGTACGTTTGATTCAGTTATAAAGGGCTTTCAAAGCTACAGGCGGCGTCTAAGGGCGTTTACATTTGTAAAAATTGCGGAGCTGAATCGTTGCTCAAGCCGAGTTGTATTCCCGATATAGCAGCTACGCTCGTAAAAAGCCGCTGCTTTAAGAGTTTCAAAGATGCAAGTCAATCTGTGACCAAATTGCAGCTGCTTTATTCATAAAAAATTCTATTATTTAATTAATGAAAGAGACGAATTATAAGTAATGAACCTGAACAAAAACTCATTAGGTTTACAAAGCTGGGATTGATGACAGGGCAGCCATTCTGAAACTTCTTGCATTCAAGAAGATGCATCACGTGATGCAAGGAGAAAATCTGGGTCCTCAAACATTGGAAAGTGTTGTTTCCTGTGCTCTATATCCAGACAAGTTTGTTTGGACAAAGGCAAAAATGCCCTAAACTGTAATTAAATATGGCCCATAAATATGGGTCCATAAGATCAGCATCCATCTTGGAGGATTCATGAGGTCTGATGACTGCACCATACGGTCATGTTACAGCCAACGAACGTCACACTGTTTTACAGCACTGTGGGCAAACGTATAACGCTTATGATATTCCCATATCCACTGCTAAATAAGGACTCAGTTATCATGAGAATTAAACAATTAAGGACTTGTGTGGCCGCACCCCTGACCATGTTTAAACATTTTACCCGTACGGGAAGTCACGAAGGGCGGAGTGTGAAGTAAATTTCCACATCCTTTCTCGGGCAAAGAACTGGAGCCTTTATCTAGAGGACAACCTTCCAAGGCGATCTGAAGCCAATCGTCGGCTACCTTTTGGCAGCGGTTCCATGACACACCGAAGCCTCAGGTACTGTGGGGCTTTGGTGCCATCTGCAGGCAAGGAACAAAATCACAGCAGTAACTTTTGAAAATAAAGGTTTAAAACGATTTACAGCCACACAACAGTTCATATCGGTCCTAGTTCTGCCTGTTCACTATGGCAACGAGGCAGACATTGTCATGTTATTTTAGCTGTCAGTATAACAGCTTTCTGCAGAGGAAGTGTCTTTAACAGAAATTCTCTTAGTGGAATTATATCTCATGTTTGTAGAGCACGTTTAACACGAAAAAAAAATTGTCAATTCCTTTCTGGGTAGGATCATTGTATAGTATTAAACCACGTGTTTATGTGAAGCATCCATTTTTTTTTTTTTTTTATTAAAAATATGGTCTTTACACTTACATAACTAAAGCCTGGTATGAGAGTAGGACCAATGTTTAATTTTACACCTTTAATGAAAACACAACAAATGAAAAGATTATTCCTTTATTGAAACATCTGCAGGACTTCATACAGAAGCATGTCCACCAATCCTGTACTAGCTCAACCACCGAACCAAAACAATTCACCATAAATCCCTCTTACAGTTTGCTGCAAGGAGAAGCCTGTAGCCACCAGTTTGTGATAAGGGTAAAATAAAGGCACGTGGACAGGGCCACACACTTCAGCTCATGGCTGCAGCTCTGACGTGAGACAATGCTTACTGCGGTGGAGACGCAGCGCTCTGCCTGCTCCTCAGGTGCAGGGAAATAAGGTTAGTGTGATAGAACACTCCGCTTAAAGTTCCTGGAGAACTCAACATTCAAAATTTAAATCCAACATCGTCAAAACCTTACCATGCAGAAATACACTTCCTCGCCAACAGCAAAAAAAGGCGGGAAAAAAAATCTTGTTTAAAGAGCACGGAGGGGACCCAGCTAAGGGCGTATCAGCCCTTCCCTAGCCTTCTGTAACCAATACCAACGCTGGATTAAATATGCATAGTAACAAGCCTCTCTCTCTCTCTCTCTCACTCTCACTCACTCACTCACTCACACACACACCTCCCTCTGATGACCCTACACTTCTGTTTCATTACAAGTGATGACCTTTATCAACCCTGACCCAATAACGTTTATAACTAACTCCACTTGAAGAACAAGAATGCCTTATCAAAACTAAGCACGTTAGACGTGTAACTATACATACTTTAAAACCCTTAATGGAACTTGCGTTGCCCTAAATGGAAGAACCACTTACTGCAGGTGAGTACAAAGTTTTAAATGTGCCAGCAAAGAATATTAGTGCACCTAAAGTCTGAACTCAAAGCATTCAGTATGAAAAGCTCTTGCAAATAGAGAGGACAAACTCCAGCCTACTGGTCCAAAAGCTCAGCCGTTATGTTTCCTTTCCAATGGACACTCAATTACGCTGCGCAGGCCCCTTTGAAAATGCAGGTAAACTCTCCTCCGTTTACTCAAAGCAATATGCGTATTTAAATATGCAACTGAACAATGGTAAGAATACGCACGTATCCAGGGGGCTGGACAGCTTACCAAGGGCGAGGTAACGCAGAACACCGTCTACTTACACTTACTGATGCTGTGAAACCAGTCATGTTACTGAGCAAAAACGGGCTCAATTGACTGTTGCAGTTTTTATTTTTTAAAACAGGTGCTGAGCTGAAGCCCTGTATAGCCAGCTGGCTGGTGGTGTGACGGCACCGTGTGGGGTGCCTGTTCTTGTTTTATTTAAAATACGCGGCGATCCAGTTGGAAGCCAGCGTAAAGTGCACACTTGTGTACAGTAACGTGTGCACTTTTTCTCCATCCTCATGACCTGACGCTCGACCAGAACCAGAAAAGACAGCCGTCCTGAAGTCTAGGGTCTCTAGCTGGGTATGAGGAAGGCCTGGACCTTCCCAATGGGCAACACTGTGTCAGAGCAGCACGGCCCAGCTTTGAAACAACCCAGGGTGCACAGAAGTGGGTCAGCAATCTCGGTTCTGCCGGTGTAAACAGGAGCATGTTTGCGAGTGATGACATGAGAGGTCAGTGGAGTGCAGTTGAGGGTGCTGTTATGGGCCCTGCACTGAACTGGGAACAGGGGCCCAAGGCAACTGCTGCAGAAAGAAGCTGAGGCCTGTCGGTCTAGGTCTGGCGCTGGTTCTGAAAAGGCCAGAGTGGTCAGCAAGGAGCCCCAATAGAACAGTGAAGAGGTAGGTGGAGAGAGGTGGGGACCCGGGCCTAAACGCCTGTTTTGACTGCCGTTTCCCAGGATGCAGCGGGGCAGGCCAGGCACTGGGACAACGGACTCTGGGAGCAGGTCCTGATGGAGCGTGGAGGTCTGGACATCCACTGTACAAAATGTCCCGTGGCTCCTGGGACCGCTGACCTGGTGCAGCACAGCAGAGGTGGCGATGAGGCTGGCCACGCTGGTCAGGTACACCAGTCCCAGTATACAGGTGAGCTGCAGATGAGTGAAAACCGTTAGGTTCAGAGGCAGCTTCAGTACAGTTGGCAACACAGTGCGCTCTGACTACAAGCAGGGACATTCACCACACAAGGCACCAAAACATGCATAAAGGGGCTCAGCCATGTTGCGACAGACACACGGAGCGCAGCCTAAGCTGCAGCAGAAGCACACGGACACAGGACATGCACGCATGATCTGGTGTTCCTCACCTTGACAAAGTGCTGGTAGATGGCAGCGAAGACTTGCTGCCAGGCCGACTGCTCCAGCAGCACGCAGAGGTCCGTGTACGTAAACCAGCCGCGACTTAAGCCCTGCTTCTCCGCTATGCTGCAAAAAAGAACAGGGGGATATTGGAACAACACAAAGGGTGATGATGCAAGAAAACCACTCACGTCTGCCTGTGCTCTGCACCTCAAGATGTACACAGGTGCTGCTGGGGCTAGACCTCAGCGTCAGGCCAGACGGCACCCTTATCCGCACACTTATGGTATTTAATCGTACTTTTGCAGCTTGCTGCACCACACAAAGCTGCTGAGATTTATAGCAGCTGCTGTGTGGCCGATCCCAGGCTTCAGACACTCCTGAAGGCTGGGGACTCTCAGAGCAGTGCCCCACTCGTGTGCAGGGTCACCTGCAAAGCCACTGGGTGCCCTTTACACACGTGCACAAGAACCACCCAGGGAGATTAAGGTGTGCCTTCAGGTGGTGATGCTGAATATCCAACTCCTGCCATTATACGTTTACTAAAAAGCACAAACCTATTGTTTTTGTTATATACTATGCTTCAACAGTAATGTTAGAAAACACTGATCAAAGAAATATGGTGAACCCCCTCCACACATTTAAAACTGGTATTACTCTAAAGCATCTAAAGTCTGTGTCATCTAAAGCCTTGCATCTAAAGTTTTTATCATGAGGTAGGACTAAAAGAGAAATTTAAACACACACCTGGTTTCTAGTTGTCTTAAAACATCAAACAACTCAGTGGATTCAGTATACAGGCTCCAGTCCTGGGTGGGATGCAAGGAATTAACACCGTCACAGGTAAAGTGTTAAGCAATACTGAGCGCATGATCAATAGAAGGGGTAACACCCTGCTTACAATAGCTTTCAGGAAGTTCATCTCCAAGGCGTTCACTGTCTGGACATCCAGTTTCCCAGCCGCACCCCACTCGTCGTTGAAAACCTCTTCCTCCTCACCTTCATCATACAGATATTTGCTGGCAACCATCTTGAAAAAAAGAGAGACCAGCGTGATCCCACCTCCTGAAAACAGCTGCTCAGGTGTCAAGGGCAAGTGAACAGATTTACTCTGTCTCTCAGACACAGAAGATAGGGCGACCGCTATCCTGCTGGTAATAATACATCAGCAGCAAGTGTAATGGTGAAAAGGCCCCACCTGCAGTCACACAGCTGAAGGCCAAAAAGCCTTGAAGGGACCAGTCCTGTACCTACAAGCATTATAATCTACAGCATATTAACAATCTACAAATTCCAAGAAACAAGATAACTTTCAGTCACTTTGGATAAAATCCAATAATCTAATTGTAATAAAAAATAAATAAAATACTTTCCCCTATCCAATCACAACATTTGAAGCCCTCAAGGACAGAAACACACACACAAAAAAAAAACAAAAGCCTCACCAACATACCTACAACTATCATATCATACAGATGAGGAAGATTAGGCAGCATACCATAGAAATGAGGAAGAGGTCGGAGGAAGAGATCTGCTGCAGGTATTCCGGGTTTCTGTGTCGAAGGCGCTCGATGTAGACCAGGGCCAGCATCATGGCACAGGGGGAGATGCATGCTTCTCTGTAACACGGGGTGGCCTTTTTAACATCTCTTTTTCTCTCACAGAGGGTGAACCAGTTACACACAGTGCTGCACGACATGCAGGTATACCAACCTGGCGACATGGGCCGCGTACTTCTTCTGCAGTTTGCGTATGGGACTCGGTGCTGATTTTTGAAGAAGCTCTACGGCAATGTCTGAGGAGACAAATGGTCAACAAGAAGTTGAAGCCAGTGGCAAAAGACCCATACTTTACATGTGCTAACAGCACCATCCGTGAGCTGTAGGTTGCAGGGCTGATGCAGTAAATACTGTGCATAAATGTAGTGATTTCAGTGAGAGTCTCTCCCCGTGGCTTACCTGTGACAGGACAGGAGAGGGCATCCAGCGTGCGGTCTTTGTCCAACCCATAATACAGCCGTTTCCTAACCCGTTCAGACAGTTTCTGGTGACCCGGGATAAACTGCAAAAAAACCACGCCATTTTTAAAACATTCATTATCCTGTTAACTGAAACGTAATTCGCTTTTATGCTCTGCAGATGTATTAAAAATGCATGGCCGTGAAACGTGTGTATGAAACAGTTCGGCAACCAAACACCGCTTAGCTGTCAGCAACCCAAACCACTCGGTATCATACTATACAATATTTCAGACTACAGTACAAAACTCGAAGTACTTTAACGAATTGATTTTACCTCATTCTGCCTAATTCACTGGTTGGAAAAACATGTTAAGTTTACTGCACCCAGAAATACACCGTATCCGGTGTATGGCCATCATAACATCGGAGCGCCATTTCCTTGTGGTTATACAGCAAACATTATACATTTCCTGGTTCAGTTGGAAAATAAACGCCTTAATCCGCACCTAATCTAGACCAGTACAGTAGTTTAACACGGATAGTTATTAGAGGCCCCAGCCTAACAACTACGGACAGGCCTTCTCTGAGCCTCGGGCTCGCCTTGAGACTAAGGGACAATTAGAACCCAAACTCCGGATACAAACTACAAACACAGCCCCATCCCTCAGGACGGACAGATATTTATGAAAATATACTTTAATCTTTACAACCTTCTTGTTCAAATTCAGGCTAAAGGCAAAACTTCATTAAGTCATACTTTGGCACACTCTACATCCATGTTTTTTTGGCGAATGCTTCCGTTAGCTAGCCCGCTAAGCCTAGGAGAGGGCGGCCAGCTAACTTTAACGCCCGTCACATTGCCACCGCCTACCGTGAACTCCTGGAAGTCGGAGAACGAAAATGTCCGCTCGTCAAACAGATCCTCAAAATCCATGGTAAGGAGCCGGGTAGAGAGAGCGAAGACTGAGACTGTCGCCGGAGCCCCCCCCGAAAACCAGACAGGACCGTAGTTCTCAGAGCCTGGAACGGAAGCGTGTCAGAAACTGAGAGCGGCGCACGCGCTGCTTCACGAGCGCAACGACAGCGACGTCCCAGTCGCGCGGTGCGAGGCACGTGAAGATAAAGCACAAGTGTAGTGAAACATCCACGCGCTGCCCTAACGTGCAACATACACGCCAACTGCTGAAAATTGAAATTACATTAAATTTAATTAAAGCATAATAAGGAATGTAGATATTACATGTATAATATGTATTGGAAAAACATGGTAAGTGTTTATATATATCACATGGCTTCACTTACCATTGCTATGCTGATGACACCCAACTGTTCCTGTCCTACCTGCCCTCAGTCACAGATGTTTCTACCAAGGTTGCCTCTTGACTTGCAGATATCTCGAGATGGATGGATGATCATCACCTGCAGCTGAACCTCTCCAAAACTGAGCTGCTGATCATCCAAGAACTCCATTCCCCGTGAGATGTCCCTGACACTCGGTACATCAAAAATAACCTCTACCACATCGGCAAAGAACCTCAGACTGGTGATGGACAGCAACCTGACGTTCTCCGACCACATCGCCACAGTCTGCAGGGCCTGAAGATCAGACCATGTCTCACAGAATATTCTACTTAGCTTCTGGTCCAACCTTTGGTCATTTCAAGATTGGACTACTGCAATTCACTCCTGGCCGGCCTCCCAGCCTCTGCTACGTATCCTCTCCAGAGGATCCAGAATGCAGCTGCACATCTCATCTTCAACATTCCCAAACGGACACATGTCACCCCCCTGCTTGTCTCACTACATTGGCTTCTGGTCCAGGCACGCATGAAATACCACACCCTGATGCTGACCTACAAGGCCATCGATGGGACTGCTCCAGTCTACCTGCGGTCCCGAATCAAGAACTACATCCCCTCCCGTTCTCTGCG
>JABJVR010003366.1:0-16009 GCA_025773905.1 Chitala chitala | reverse complement strand
CCAACAATAGCTGAGTCATCAGAGAACTTCTGGAGATGACAACTGCTGGTGTTGTAAGTGAAGTCCGAAGTGTAGAGAGAAGTGTAATGAGATAATCCATGTTATTCACTTCACCTCTCACTGGTCATAATGTTATGGCTGATCTATGGCTGATCTAAGATGTCTGTTCCTATAACAGCTTAGTCATATTGACGGAAAAACAGAATTTATCCATAATCATTATTACACCAGAATAATTAATTCACACTTGACATTCGGATCAGGAACTTTTAGTATGATTACCTTTTAGGACTATTGAAACCTATGATAACTGCCAATGTATTCTGTACTGGAGAATTTCTAAAATAAGTGTGATACCTATCAAATTTACGAGTACCTCTAAATTGCACACAATTTTTATGAATTAAAGTTCAATAACTTTTGCACTATGCATGATGACAAAAACCGTATCTTACTATTTTTGATAGACATATGTGCCGTGATTTTTTTTAAACAAGCCAATAAATAGGTTTTAATGCTTTGCTTCTCATATGAACGTGATGTGGAGCTCAAAAATATTTTCCCTGTTGCCAGGACAACAATTGACAGTTTACTTGACAACAATCTCAATAGAACATCAGTCTCAGTGAAGCAGAAGTTGAGTGTAATTATCATCCTAGGCCGTTGGTATCTCGCTGCAGAGAAAAGCTCAGAGAATGGAGGAAAGGAGGAGTCATGAGTGAGGTATTACAGTAAATTAGCAAAAAATAAGGGCTTTACAGCTTTTCCTTTCAGCTCCTGGGTGTTTGTGGGTCACTTGTTTTATTAACGTAAAGTGATGAAAATGCTACGCACTGCATTAATGTTTTGAGCTTGACTGGTAAATGTCACTGACGCTGTTTTGCGGGTTTGCCTGCGTTTCCTTGCATGTTTCTGCCGACATAATCTTTGTCGCTTCCTGACTGCGCCCATTTCGCACCTGCGTTTATACACAGATGGCCTGGTAGGAACGGAATTCAAGCTAGTCAATGAGCTAAATTTGGAGAAAGGGTGTTTGAAGGAGATTTAGATTAAATGTGTAAGAAAAATCTGTTTCGGATGCCGGAGATGTCAAGAATGTATGTAAACATACCATGTAATTTAATCATAGGACAGTAATGCCTTTGTTTATTGTGGTCAGGAAGGCCATGACCCGATAGTGGACTCGGCCTTAGCACAGACTGGACGTAGGGTGCCCTTTTGTAGTTCCATGGTGATTGATCACTAGATCAGTGCCCACAGGCAGCCATGTTAATGAAAACCAGCTGCCTCTGATTGATCTCATTGAAATGTGGGAGCTTTTCAGAGATGGTCACAAGTGCACCAACATGTGAAGGAACACATTTGCAGAGAGACAAGAAAAAGTACATCTAAGGCTTTGCTCTGTTCTGCGAGTTTTTGCTAGCTTTTGCATTCGTGGGCTCGTGCTGTTCTTAAAAGGGGACTTCAACTCCGTTTTACTTTTTATTTGTTTTGAAACATAACATCCTTCTTGTTCGCGAGAAAGCTGCTGTCCTGCGTGTTCTTGCCAGACTCCCTGAGCAGTTCTTTTTTCCACAGCAGCGTGGCTTCTCTGTGGGGCCCGGTGCCGAGTCAGTTGCCCAGCAATGCGAGGCCCTCTGTCAGTGCCACACGCTGCCCTGTAGAATCTTCTCTGATCAGCAGTTTGGGCACTTCAGAAAAGATCAACCTGAACACACCTGGGATGATCCCCCCCTTTTTTAACTTGGCCCTGAGTTTGGGATCAACGCAGGGCTGATATAAAGCTAAACAGAGAAGTAATTAATCTTCAGAATAAATATAGAATCCGAGCTGAGTGCCTTGGTTGGCATGGGGCTTCCTGGCAGCATAGTTAGGCTGCCCCCACCCCTTTCTGAATAAGCACAACCTTGACAGACCATCTGTGATCAATATGGGCAAAGCAGGATTTGTTGTGACCTAATTCCCCCCCCACCCCCAAAGTGTCTGATCTACTGGAACATTGCTGATAGCTGCAGATAAATTTTCCCCAGTTGCTTCTATCTCGAGTACATGTGCTGTATGCATGATAGCAACTGCTAGCCGGCTATGCTTTTGATACCCTGTCAGTGGATTACTGGCGTAGGTCTCTGGCCTTTGTAATACACCACGCATACCATTCCTTTTGTTGTATTGAATTGTAATGATATTATGGTACATGGAAGAATGCATGTTTTCAAATAAACGCGTGCAAGTATTCCTTCCTCTATGAGAATATTTTTTCTAAAACTGCCTCTGGAGTCACCACTCTGAGCATTTGTTAAGCCACATTCACCAACGGAACTTGATGGGTTTGAGTGCACTTCACATAAAGGTGAATGCCTTTTCAAGCTTGTGACCCTGCTGGGTCGCTGCTGTGATCTCAACAGCTTTATCTTCCTGATGCTTTCTTTACTTTGGAAACATGGCACAACTGTAAGGTGCTTTTAATACTAAGCCATGTGCCAACTGCTTTTATTGCAGATGGACTCTGTGCCGTTTGTATGGTGAATTCTGAAAGCAATTGTCTGTGCTGGCACTTACTTAAGAGCGTCAAAGCAAGATTGTGAGTTATTACATATAGAGAAACTTCAAGGGTTAGGGTAGTTTTATTAGTTTCTTTTTTCCCTTTTATCTACAATTCTCCTATACTGAAAGTTAAAGTGCACAGAATGGGAGAAAAAGACTGATATTGAAGTACCTCAAGAACAGTGCTGCCGAAAAAGAATAAGTTATAGTGATTTTCCACTTGTGCTGTTGCTTTTAATTCAGAATCACCAACGTACATAACATTTAGATGAAACTAATTGAGTGTATGTATTTCTTCGTATTGTAAGTTAAAGTATTTGGTTTAAAGGTTCTAATTTGTAGTGGTTAAATGGATTTCATGTCAAAGAAGAACGTTTTTGCACTTCCTCTTAACTAATGCAGAACAGTGGACAGAGCATCATGTAAAAGCTTATCTACCAGCACTCTGTCGACACAGGGCACCGACTGAAACACGAGATTAGATGATGGTAGAAAGGTCAATGGCCATTGCAGCTTTCAGCCTTTTAAACACTCCTCATCTGCTGTTATTCTTCACCCCCGACTATCCTTCTGAAAGATGAACATTCAATTCAGGAACTGTGAGAACTGCCGGCATTTGCGACTTTGTACATTAAACATGGTGGGCTTCCATCAAAAAAAAAAAAATTACAGAAATGGTTCATTTCACTGCAAAGAGTCCGAATATACATTCCGTTGTACTGTACAACTTTAGAAGAAAATCTAAGGCAGCATTATGAGTGAGTGTGTGTGGGAGTTAAACTACAAAAAGAATGAGGACATGTGAAGGTGTGCATGATGCATGCTCTATATGTATGTGGCACGTGTGTGTGTGTGAAGGACTGTGTGTCTGCTTCAGCAGGGAACTGGAAAGAGTAAAAAACATTTTAATCATTATCCCATAGTTAAGGCAAAGTTTACTGTGTATACAGCTATTTTGGCATTTCAGAGTAAAGGATTGAGGTATTGAAATGAAGAAATTGTTTTAGCAAGGACCTCCAGGCAATGTTTAAGGACAAGTAAAACTGCTCTGCTTATGAAAGTACAAAAAAGTATGTAAAATAGCATTTAAATTTACTAGAAGTATGTACAGTCATTTGTTTCCATTACACATTAATGAAGGAGTATAACTGAGATGGGGTGTGTGTGTGTGTGTGGCAACATGGGTAGTGTGATTTGACTGTACTTACTACATCATTACACAACTTCATTATGCATATAGAATAAGGATATGCATTCTTCTTATGCATATCCTTATTCTAGACAATTCTACATTTAACAAAGCAGAAAAGAAGCGTCACAGTTTTATCACCTGCACTGCAAAGCTTATAGCACACGTTGATGCATAAATGTATCAGAGTAATTGATCTGAGCAATTTCCAAACACTCTGTGTCATGTCCTTGGCCTGTCATTCCTCCTGGAGTCCTCTAGATGTTGCCCTTCCTCATGTCTCTTTTGTTGAGTCATTGTGATTATGTCATTAGTGATCTCCAGTTGTGGTCTATGTCCTGTTTTGTCCTTATATTTAAGACCTAAGTATCAGTTAGTCCTTTGCTGGTTATTGTAGAGTAGTGTGGAGTAGGTGTACCTTTTCCTGTACCTTAGTGTTGTATCTCCATTGTAACCCTGTTTGTACCCTGTTTTGGACCTTAAAAAACCTCCTTCTTCACACAACGGAGTTCGCCCTCCTTGCCTGATTGGCAAAATGTTACACTCAGACTCTGCACAGTGTTTTGTTTTGAATCTCATTGTGATCTGAACTGATATTTTTTTAATGAACTGACTACAACATTACTGACATACACGGTGGCATGGTGCTTAGCACCATCACCTCTAGGCCTGGGGCTCGATTCCCGCCTTGGGTCTGTGTGTCTAGAGTTTGCATGTTTTTCCTGTGCTTGCTGGATTTTCTCCGGGTTCTCCCATAGTCCTAAAACATGCAGGTTAGGTTGATTGTTGTCTCCAAATTGCCCGTAGTGTGTGTGCATGTGTATGCCCTGTGGTTGGTTGGCACCCTGCCCTGGGTATCCCTTGCCTTGCACCCTGTGCCTCCTGGGATTGGCTCCAGGCTTCCCGTGACCCTGAATTGGACAAGCGGTATGGAAGAACGGATAACTGACATATTCAATAACACAGAATTACCTATTTACCATCATCTTTGTACAGCAAATGATGTTATTGATTTGTATATTTTACTTTAATTACTGTCATGCAGCCAGCAACATACATTAAAGCCCCTCATGTGAGCCATCAATGGTGTTATAACAGGTCGAGATGTAGATTGTGAAAGAGCGGTTTCATTGCTTCTGTTCCACTGTGTGATGAATATGTCATAACCAGTAATGAGCCAACTAAAAGATGTCATCAGTATTTTCCGCTTATATTCATGTTTATAAATTTCGTTGTGTTACCGGTTAGAAATGTACCAAATACAGACACGGGGGGGACAGTTGTTCCATTAATTTTTTTTTTCTTTTGTAATTTGTTGTAAGGTAAGGAGCTAATTCAGCTCAGAAATAACAGGGAAGAAACAACAACAAATCGTATAAATATGTTCTACCTCAGAACAAGTTCACTCGTAATGCACAACATTACATTATTTTTTGTACACTACTTAGTCTCTTACACAAAATACAACTAATTCATTAGGCACAGCCAACACAATAAGATCAACACAGCAATTATTTTCAATATATCTTCAGCCACTGCTCTAAATTAACTAAATAAGCAAAATAATTCTGTAAAAATATTAATAATGTAACAGAAAGCCCATATATACAGCCTTCTGTTAAATGTGTTCTCCTCAGGAAAATAAAAGGACAAAATTACATTTTTTTCTTTGATGTTGGCGGTGGCTTTTCATGAGATGGTATGCCGAACATTTGGGATATTATTATTTAAAGACAAACAACTTACACATCTAACAAGCACCCAGTCATGTGGACAATTTTTTTTTCTTTAAAATCCTTTCAGGCAACACAGATATTGCATCGTATTTCATCACTATCCCTAAGTGAAATGTGCATTGTTTTTCCCTTTGCTCTGTGCCAATATGCTGATTTGAAACAATGAAAGGTCCGGTTTTTGTTTTCATCATCATCTCGATCAAAATAAGGGCAGAAAACATCGTGGTTAATACGGCGCGTGTTTAGCTTTCATAATTAAAGCGCCGTTTGTACGGCTTTGTGATGACAGAAATGCTCTTCTGCTAATCAACAACAAGACCAGGAACGTGTGGATCTCATTAAATGTGTCTCTTTAGAGCTGTTTTAACGATGATCTGCCTGATCTGCAGCTGGTTGTGAAAACACGTGTGTGCCTCTGTGCTCAACACTTGCGCCTGTAGATGATTCGGACTCTCGTAAAGCTTTGCACGTAAAATGACTTCTAAATTTGAGTGATTGAAATTTTATGGCAAGCCTTCACTTAAAATCCCGTTTAAAGTCATTTCTTGCTTCTTTGTGTTTCAAGTGCAAGATTCAGTCCAACCCAGGGATGCTCAAAGGCAAATACAAAGTTTTGAAAAACACTTTCTGTAAGATTAAAAAAATGATAGACGTATGATTCTGTCAAATCTCCATATATAATTTTTTGACAGACCTTTTCTTTCTTTCTTTTTTTTTTTTTTTTTTTTTTGGTTTTGTAATCAAATGGTAAATTAGTTTTGATAAAAAAAAGTTTAAAATACACTGGGTATTGAATATTTAGGGCAGGGTAATGTTTTTTTGGTCATGTTTTCAGGTTATGAAAAAGCGGGGTAAGTTCACTTTTATTTTCAAAATGACCTTGGCTGCAGTAATGATGCGAGGTGAGCACACTCTTATGGTTGGGTTTTACAATCTATGGTCATAGCTGTTTATGGAAAGCATGATACCTTTTTGGAGTCGGGGGAAAAATCCTCTGAGGATTTTCTGTGTGTTTGTATCTTCCAGCATATCACCAGTTACTGAATTTCACATTTGAAGAGTGGAAACTGAAATTCACCTGACCTTTCATATGTAGATCATGCCACAGTGATACCAGCATACGACTTGTAGAGTTATAGTAAAAAGTCACACGATCATTTATATGTACACTGGAACAGGCAGTTACCCGTATTACCTATATGTCAAAATAAAATACGTCATTTCCGTATTATTGATTGTTAGACTAAGCAAAGGAGAAAACAAGAAGCTACCAGACAATTAGATGTTGTGATCTAACTAGATCCCAATTAATGCTCTCAAAGAAAAACAGAGGTTTTCGTTTAAATGTTTTCATGTAAGACAGGAGCTGCAATATATTTTTGACAGTGATGCTGGATTGCTGTATACCAGAAATTAAATGTTGTTTGCGATGTCACAGAGCTCCTAAATGAAAGACTCTTCTGTCAGCAATGCTACCATTAAGGAGCAGCAACACTTTCCTGCTCTATTTGGGGTGCAGTGGAGAACAGTGAAAAAATGGTGTGGAGGTTATTGCTCAGTGTTAAAGTATCTGAGGAGAAAACTCATTAGAATATTGTCCCCATTGTCCATGAGGAAAGCACAGAAAAAGGCTAAAGCTATTTTTTTAAATATTTTTTCAAGTACAGAGAATGACATAATGCATCATTGTCATGAGGGGAAGGACATTTGTCTTCTGTCACAACAGCAGTTGTTATTTATGGTCAACCAAATCTCATTAGTCAGACCAAATTCAAATATATTCAACAGGCGGCAGATACCAGATAAAGGAACATTAGAGTGCTTACTTTGGCAATGTCAGTGCGTATTTGGGGAGGGGGGTGGGCCAAAACTTTAAAAAACGATAAAGACGATTGGCATTGGTTTGTAATTTTGAGGATGTGTGACTCCAAGTCTGTGTTTATAAGAAGTGGCTTTATTATGACTGCTCTGAAGGAGTCATATTCTCACCAGCATGTGAACAGAAACCTAGGGTTATCTGCTCTGGCCTCAATGAGCCCAGAATAATGGAATACCCTTGATAATGAAAGGACATTCTTTCTGCGGGCTTTGAGAAATAATTGGAATCTGGTAGCACTCATCTTCCTTTCAAGTATTTAATGCCCTTATTTGAACTTATGTATGCCTCTCAGCCCAACCAATAATAAACAGCCATTAGATAAGTGTCTCAGAGCTGTGCTGTTTAGATCAGTGTCATGCCACTTCACAAAAGATAGAAAGTTTCCAAAGTGCCCGCTGTTTTTTGGGAAGTCGTTACTGCTTGAAAGCATCTGTTTATTTACAGAATTACCGCTACCATAAGCCGAGTGCTCATGTGTAACAATCACAACCATTCTTAACGGCACTTTATGGACATTTTAGTCAACTCCTGTATCTTCTTGAACAATAATGTTATGTTAGTATTTAAGTGTATGGCACAAGGGGAGCATTTAAATCAGAAAAAATTCAGCTCCACCTGAACGGTTCAGCATTGCTGTGGTGCTTTGTGCACTTTTTCTAGTGTTATGTGTTTAACATTTGAGAACTGGTAGAGGAAATCACAAGAGAAACTGCAAAAAACTGACATTCTAGTGTTTTAATGAATTGTATGCGTACCTAATTGGTTTGTGTGACGGTTCTAAATCAAGATAAGAATAGTCTGATCAATTCTGACATGGTGTGAAAAGCTAACGATTAAATTTACTAATTAATACAGAAAAAAATCAGGTAGCTGTGAATTTAATATGTTTTGTGGTTTATTATACTCAGAGACAACTTTAAGCAGCCTTAGGGGTATGCTAAATAGATAACCACAATGTAACTTATGCTAAGCAAACCCATGAGGGTGTGAGGTACTGTATTTTTTTATTTGACATTTGGTGTATACTTCTGTATGTCCTGAAACTGTGGCATAACATAAAATTTAACCAGCTAATAAATAAATAAATATTATTAATTATAAAATATCAGTTTAGGTTTTTGTCTGTCTGTGCCTCTGTCTCCTTTTCCCCTTGATTCCTGTTGGATTTTGCAGTGTTTTTGTTGCAAAAAAACAGCTTGTCTTACTAAAACCACACAGACACACACACACACACACACACACACACAGAGCACTGATTCACAATGTACAGCAGAGTCTTCTATAGTGGACAGCCTGTGGACCCAGTTATGTGGAGTATTCACTTAACCGTACTTGCGTTTTTACGTGCTAACGGCTAGCTGTTAAGTGAATGCTTGGCTGAGCAACCTTTTCAGAGGCATCTCCACATCATTTGCATCCTAGTTTTCATTTTATGTCTGGATTTCTGTTTTTCTACCAGAAATTTAAAATAGTTTATTTATCTTTAAAAAAAATTACTGCCTACCTTAGGGCAAAATTGTTCTCTTTCAATGTTTGCGTTTCATTTTTTTAAACAGTTTTAAAAACGAGATGCAGAGAAATCCTTATATTTAAAGCTTTAGCTGAAATGTTTTAAAACTTTTTAACATGTTAAGCACATCAAAAACTTCATGAAAAAGAAACTATTTGCTCTGTCTGCTCAGTACTGAGATAACACAACAGTAGAGTTATGCAGAGTGAGATGCGCTCACTGTCATGCCCAGTCATTGTTCAGTTCAGCCCAGAGCTTAAAGTCCAAATGCATAGAATAACCAGTTAGTATAGCTCATACTGTTCTATACTTGACCGTGTCAGCTCTCGTGTTTTCTCTCCCTCCTGCATCTTCTGATCTTGGTTCCTGTCACCCTAAAACCCCTTTCGTCCTCTCCAACCCAGTTTGTTTCAGACAGATCTTTCTGGATTTTCGCACGTCATCTGAATCTCTCATTACGATTATTGGATTGTGCTCTGAAGCTGGTTGTTGCCCCGTAATAAAGATTGCTACTCTGCACAGGGGGGATCCAACCTCTCAGTGTCTCTTTCATTTTGT
Organism: Chitala chitala; assembly: GCA_025773905.1. Lineage (NCBI taxonomy): Eukaryota > Metazoa > Chordata > Actinopteri > Osteoglossiformes > Notopteridae > Chitala > Chitala chitala. The sequence goes on along the minus strand of JABJVR010003366.1, from coordinate 6,593 downwards.
TACATGCACTAGTTGTTAAAGCCAAAGATCACTGTAATAGGTTTGTACCTAATGTCACTGATAACTGCTGCAAGTGCTTCAGGGTTTGGCAAATAGCAAGTTAAGTCACGCTAAGTCAGGTCTAGTGGATAATTTTATAATGAATTCTATGTATCCACTTATCCAGTGTTGTTGGCCAATGTACGAGTTTGTAATATGGGGCTAAAACATGTTATCCTGTAAATCAATTTATGAAATTTCCCCATATCCACTTAGCCAAACCCATGTTCCATTGAAGTCAATGACAGATAAAACTATCCACATAAGCAAATTATCCACTTATAAAAAAACAAGGGGATTACTGTGTACAGTATGAAGAAAAAACTCATGACAACATATGTATCTCAGATATATAATCATTTTACACTTTGTATAAATAAATAAATACAATTCAAGCCAATGAATACCCTGAAAAAAATTCAGTAAGAGCAATAAGTGAAAGTAACATATATCACTGTATTGTGTATTCATGATGAAAAATTCAATTCTCCTTCAATTTTGAATTTCACTGGATTTTGTTTATAGCTAATGGACAAAGCAACAAATGAAGGTGTTTGTTTTACTTTTGAGAAACCTGTTTGCTGCAAAGATGTTGATATTCAGGGCTGAGGACTGGAAGATGGTCTTATGCCATATTTCCTTCCTCTTTGATGAGTGACTATTCACAGAATACCAGAAAGAAGCAGCATTATGTCTATACCTTTCTGTACTGTTTACAAACAGGATCATTTTATTACTTGAAGTACACATCTTCAGTTGCATGCAAATTCATTTCAGCCTGTAATCTGTTGTCACAATTTGTCTTTATCTTATTCCTTGGGATCTTGCCTGGGTTTTGCAAAGTGATATGTGACATTTGGCCCTTATGTTGCAATTCTAAAATGAGGCTTGTCTTTGTTTGTTGTTCAATGGAGATAATTGTGCTGGTCTTTGTGATGGGATTACAGGTAGTAAGTGAAGAGGCTTATGATGACCCCTTAATCAGACCTACTGCTGCAATGTCAATAGGAAGTATATCACAGATTGAATTGTAGGAAGGTAAACTTTTCCTTCTGCACCGAAAGAGCGAAGCACCCCAGGATGCTCAAATCGGTTTGTCTCTGAAAGACTTTGAAGGAAACATCTGGTACTTCTTCATCCTCCAGCTCAGAACACGTTGCCTGGAGCGTGCTTTCTCTTACTGCCTTTTTTTTTTTTTTTTTTTACTGGAAGTAAAATCAATTTTTGACAAAATGCTGCACTTGTATACCCCAAAGCTAAAAGAATCTTCCCTCCATAACCTTTTTGCTCACCACGTCTCCCACACACATATAAATTCGCACACTTATAAATTGTAACTGACATGTGTTAAATTACTTGGTATTATTATCATATAGCTAGATGTGCATTTCATAACCATGGCTCAGTCGTTAGCACTGCTGCCTCACACCTCCAGGGCTGGGAACTCAAATCTTGCCTCCGGTCTTTGTACGTGTCGTTTGTATGTTCTCCGTGAGCTTTGTGAGTTTCCTCCCGGTACTCCGGTTTCCCCCCATAATTCAAACACATGCATTGCACGCTGATTGGTGTTTCCAAATTGCCTGTAGTGTGCGATTGGGTGTATGAGTGAGTGATTGTGCCATTTTATTTTCAAAAAGTTAGAAAATGAATGAATGAATGAATCACACACACACACGTTAATCTTAAACATTTAGAAGAAAATATATTGCTAAAATATATTGAAAATATATTGCTTTCACATCAGGCTCTCTTAATTTTTTACAATGGATCTAATGGTCCCATTTAAACTCGAGTGGCTTTGGAGTGACACATAACTCATCTAGTGATTAAGTTTTAATCTGACACATTTCTGAGGCGATACTGCTCTCAGTTTCTCCGTCTAGCACTAAAGAAAGGTGATGTGTGACCAAAAGCAAACAACAAAATCACAGTCCAGCACAGTGAAGCTGAATAATTGATCCCACTGGGTAATGAATTGTTAACTATTTGAAGCCTTCATTATGGTCAATCCTGTTATCTCCACGCTCTTCTGTCATGGGTGATGTGGAGCCAGCAGGAACCCACCAGGCGCCAGAGGTCGCTATAGTTTTAAGTAGTGATTGTTTTGTGCCAGCCAGCTGTGCTACAGCATGGCCAGGGAGATAAAGGAGCTAAGATGAACTGATAAAAGATGGAGGGAGGGAGCAGGCGTGTGGAGGGCAAGGTTGCTCTGGACATGAAAAGGCAATGCGGTGGAGTTTTCACACTTCACATTAATATTCAAAGCATTGTGGAGCAAGAGTGTCCCTGGGCAACCTGAAATTTCTGTTTTTGGTCTAGTCATCTGCAGGACTCTATCAGTCCATTTTATTTTTTCATTTTGGAACCTATTTACAGTCTGCTCTTGGAATTTGGTCTGCGTTATAAAATTAGCAGTTAGTATGCTAAGTGCTGCATGCATCCTTAAGGAGATGCAGAGATTATACAGGGTACTTGAATCAGTACACCCTCGTCTCAGTAAGTGGCTCTCAAAATAGATGGACAAAGGTGCCTTAGTACCTGTGGAATACAGTGCAATGTATACATTGTTTCCACAGTTGCTTTAGCTCACATTTGATGACAACTAAATAACAACAATAATTTGATTGTTGACTCAAATGTCCAGGGTCTTGTGTTCAAGATCAGTTCTTGGCACTGTGTGCGGTCTTCTGTGTGTGTTCTCCTGAATTCCTCCTATACGTTAAAGAATGCACAGATCAGGAGAACTAGGAAATCTTAATTATTGTGTGTGTGTGTGTGTATGTGTGTGTGCCCTGCCTTGCACCTAGGCTACCTGGGATAGGTGCCATGTCAGCTGTGACCCCACACATGATATAATGAGTTGAATGAATGAATGAAGATGGCTACATGAATCACGTGAGTGTCTTACCCAGTCACAGGAGTGTTCAAACCAGGTCTTTCATCTCTAAGTGTTTTCTTGAAATACCCTTTTATATCTACTCATGAACATTTATCTTCATGCTACTTTGTTCTTGCGTAATGGGAGATTCTCACGGTGTGCTTTTCGAAAGTTCAACCATGTGAAGAGGCAATAGTTTTACTTTTCTAATGCCTTGGTGACTTTCCCCCAGGGAAGTTTATTAACTGAATCTGAGTTCAGGCTCCAGTAACATGAATATAATGTTTACTAGGATTAATTAGGGTCTTATTAGTTCCGGTGTTATTATATTCAAGTATGAATAAAACAGCACTGTAAGCAAAGTGCTTAAACATATTATTTAATAAAATGTACTTTATTGTCCTTCATCTTTGCTTTGTTTGTACAGTCCCCATGATTTTTTTATGGGACGTCTTGATCAATATTTCATGACATACATACAGTCCTTTACAGTGGATATCTAATTTGTATGCACACTGTTCAAGTAAATGCTGGGGGGGAGAAAAAAAAAAGTGTGCATTTCAATAATTTATAGTGGAACGTTTAATTAATTTCACAAAGAGCAGTATGAGCTGAGCTGGCACTAACTGTGACTCCATAAAAACAGAGGTTGTTGAAAAGAACACAAAGCTCTTGGAGATGGGGGCGGGGGGTGATAGGGGTGACATGGTGTGCTTATTATTTCGGCTTGGTGCTTGCAGGCGACCTGCAGTGAGCAGTGGTTTGACACTTCAGCCTGCAGCATCGCACCTCTTCAAACCGTGTTTTCACATGGGAAAGCCTGAGAAACCTTCACACATGGAAGCCAGTGGTAGGCTTTGATTGGGTCTACTGGGGCGATGGGGAGTGGGGGGGTGTTGGAACCTTGGCAGGGGCGGCGCTGTTGTTAGGGGAGGGAGAAGACACACACACACACACACACACACACACACACACACACGAGAGCACACTCCTGCTCTTAACTTCCTGTCCTCACTGGCACATAGGGAGCCAGTGTTACCTTGCAATTATGTCTTATTTGGATCGCTGTTCATAGCTGTTCATAGCTGTTCATAGCTGTTCATAGCTGCTGTTAATAGACAATGTTGACATGGATACATTCCTTCACTACTCAGCAGATGATTTTACACTATGAAAACTTCACTATGTACACATTTCCAGTCGCTGCGTTATAAAGGCTATGGCTACATTCATGGTTCTGCTGAGATCTAAATTCAGTCATTCCACAATGACCTTTCATGCTGCCCTAAACACAAAACGTCATCACGATTCCGTTGTAATGGTAATGAAGTCTAATCCTGGATTGGGTGTCATCTCAGTTTTCAAACAACAGCCAAGGAATATCATGATCTACAGCATTTTTGTTCTATGAAACAGCAGATGTGATGAAAAGGGAGTTTTAAGCTTGCTGCTACCATTGTTCCCCGTAGTGCGTTTAGGCAGCCGAGTCACCCTGTCTGACCTCTGACCTCTGAGAGGAGACATAAGGACAGGGTACACATAAATGTGAGACTTCACCAGCAAAAAAACATCTGACATTGAAAGAAGAAACAAGTACGGGCAGCTCAGCCTTGAAGAGGAGCAGAGAAAAGCCAGAGCAAGCAGATAAATGAGCCACGTCATTTTAAACAGCACTAATGATGAAGTCCACTGCAGTGTTACCTCGTCTGATACATAATACATCACACGGCCGCAGGAAATCTGTTTCAAACATATTAAATAGCCGGAGCTGAAATGTAAAACACAAACAGCATTCAAGTCTCCATATTTCATATAACAAATGGCATTTTAAACAGACCGCAGTACCCCCCCATCACTTCCTTAACCTCAAGCACTCTCCCCCACCCCTGCTGTCTGTCACCCCTGAGCAGCACGTGCACAATCCTGTGCGAAAAATGAAACATGTCGTCATGGTGGGTGCAACGTAGAATCAAACGCTTTCTATTAAGCAGCAAATAAGAAATCACAACACAAACTCTGGCTCTTCATTGGACGTTAGTGTTCCATCAGCAGCACGTTATCCCTGAAAACCGTTAAGTAATACAGGCCGATTCAATTGTGGCAGATGCCTCAGGAACAGAATGAAGCATGAATGGTTTGCCATCTCCAATCAAGACCTGGCTTTCACATTGGCTGCCTGACATCAGTTACAATGAGATAATGATTTTTGTGCTCAGCAGGGGCAAACTTCTGCTGATCTGCGTGATTTGTATGCGTCTATCATATTTTGCATCACAGAACACATGCTTTAACAATAGATGGCTGTAAGTCACTCGGGTTGGCTGCCAGATTTCTAGAGGAAGAGAACCATTACAAATGCCATTTTGAGTTAAAGCCTGCTCAGTCAAGGCTATGTGTTCATACACCCTGTTGGGTCATTGGCATCATGAAATCTGCTATTTTAACACTGGAGCAGGTTATAAATTACTTTCAGAGTGAGGATATGCTTTGGATAGGGAATTTAAGAAAAAGAAACCATTTGACAGCTCTTAGCATATGCATGTCATATGCAGTGATTTACATGGTTCATAATTTTATATTCCATTTTTTTTTTTTTTTAATCTTTAACATGGTACTGAGCTGTTTTACATGAGAACTCCTTTATGGTTTTCTGCAGTTTTTAGGTCTTGTGAACTACTAATTAGCCAACAGTCTCAGGTAGTCTACTGCACCTCCCCCAGGCGAGCACTGCAATCCCAGAAAACTGAAAACAGCAATTGGTAACGGTGACCTTTGACCCTTGGCATTACCTGTCACCAAAGCTCTGCCCCACTGTATGTTGGTCCCTCTCTTCTTGCTCGTTTGGTCCTTGACTTGGCCAAGCTAGGGACCGCATGCACAAAAAAACGCAAGCAAAAAAATTTCTGATCATGTGCTGTATATAAAAAAAAAAAATTTTTTAATATTTACAAATTTCGAGAAATTAAGGAACATATATCAGTGCCGTCAGAGTTACAATGCAGTTTGGTTGTGTGCAGTAATTGAACAATAAATTTAACACGGGCGTGTGGCGTACTGCCGTTTTGTGAATTGGGGGTAGGCTGTAATTACGTCTACAGACAGGGAGCGCGTCTGTATGCGTCTTTATATTGTGGTTTTGATGTGAAGCAAATGCACTTCTCCTTGTCCAGCCCCAAGAGGGTCTCCTTCCTGCAATGATGGGGCATTAATTGGAGTTCTCTAATTAGTTTGTGAATCTGCGAGAGATCGGCCGTGTCCTCTCTGCTGAATTCTGAGGCACTAAGCGCTTGTGCCCTATCATATCCCACCCTGGGACCGCCTGATTGGTCCCTCTGCTTTGGCTCATCCTGATAAACTGATCACTGCGAGAACAAAGTTGCTTCAGACTTTTTTGCCAGTTGGAACAACTTTTTATTCCACCAGGGAGAGAGGTCAAATGGCAGCACAACTCCTGCTAACCGATCATCCAGAGTCAGTGCTGCTCTGAGGGTATTTGTGAGTATGTTTTATTTTATGCTGTTCATGTAATGCAGAGGTGGAGGGAGGGAGGGAGGGAGAGAGAGAGAGAGAGAGAGAGAGAGAGAGAGAGAGAGAGAGATAAATCCTGAGTATGAATGGGAAGATATACAGAAAAACAAAAAAAATAATAAAATGTGAATGGAGAATGTATAAATAA
>JABJVR010003364.1:4293-16010 GCA_025773905.1 Chitala chitala | reverse complement strand
TCTCTCTGGCTTCACACACTCTCTGTTTCAGTCTGCCTCCTCTCTCTCTGGCTTCACACACTCTCTGTTTCAGTCTGCCTCCTCTCTCTCTGGCTTCACACACTCTCTGTTTCAGTCTGCCTCCTTTCTCTCTGGCTTCACACACTCTCTGTTTCAGTCTGCCTCCTCTCTCTCTGGCTTCACACACTCTCTGTTTCAGTCTGCCTCCTCTCTCTCTGGCTTCACACACTCTGTTTCAGTCTGCCTCCTCTCCATACAGGCCTTTTCCTTCTCCTTCTCTCCCATATATCTCTCTTGTTCCTTCCTTTGTCTTTAACAAAAGTAAAAATGAGACTTTTTTAAGTTGTGTTTTGTGTTTGCTGAAGTGGATATGTTTTCCTTCAGAGAGCACAGAGGGTCTGCTTACAGGTCAAAATAAACAAAACCATCAAGAACGCATGTTCCTCTCCTACTGAGTGATTCATGTGCCACATACACAGTAAATGTTCTCTTATTCTCTAATTTATGTACACTTGTACTGATGGTGTGTTTGATGGTTGCTCATATCTTACCATACACAAGGAAGACTTAACACCTGACGATGTTGGGCTCACTCCCTGTGTTTAGGTCCTGGGAACAGCACCTGCTGCAAATATGTCCACTTTTTCACTACATCTTCCCTGTTCCTGTGGAAGCAGGAAACACAAGCGTGTGCACACGGGTCTTTGACACTCATCGACAATGTCAACCACGGGATTATCGAGCAGCTTTCTAAAAAACAGGGATGAAAATGAACACAGGTGTACAGACTCAAACCTGTGACCCTGCAACAATGGGGTAGGTTGGATGGTAAGGGGTTATTGTAGTGTTGGGCCTAACAGGGAATACCTGCTTTATGGTGTTCAGGGGGGAGGGTTATTCCTGACTTCCCTCTTAAGTTAGACTGCCTGCTCTTCTCCCAGCTGTGTGTGTCTCACAGTTCCCCTGGAGCACCCCCATCAGTACTTTTTGTGGATATGGCTGCCCTAGCCCAAGCATTGGCTAGTCAGCAGGTGGTCCAACTCGCTGCCGGACCATTATGACCATGTGGTGAGGTGGAGTGAATTTGTTCCCACAGGCCTTCCAGAGGCCCTCTCTGAGTGTAACCAATGGTCTTCGTTTCTGCGCTGTGTGACGTTTGTGAAGACAGGTCAGTCGCTGCCAAACTGGGTCTGCACTGCCTTCTTATTTTACATAAATCTTGACAGGCTTCATAGGCAAAACAGGAAAGAGCCATAATGCAGAGTGAATATTAAAACAAATCAGAGCTCATATTAATACATACAACACAATCAATAAGCAAACTACCAAGGCCTAACATACCTCATTGACAGGCAAAACAGGACAGAGTGAGTAGGGAGGAGTCCTCTTTTTGTCCCGTCAGACACCTGGTATGCGCAAGGTGTCTGAAGACATGCAGCTCGTCTGCGCAGGATGCTAGATGTGCAGTGTGTGTTGACCCAGGAAAAGGCGATGAAAAGGTGGCCCCAAGACTCTTAGAGTCTCTCCCTGTCCTGGATGTGGCTGCTGATCAGTGTTACCAAATTTATATGGTGGAAGGACTGAACAACAGTAGTGAAGAACTGAAGGAAATTAAAGGAGTTTTGGGTGAAATTTTACTGGTATTAAAACAAACAGTTAAAACATATACCTGCTTTTGTTGTAAAGAATGTGTTTTGTCATTCACACAGTTTCACAGGGAGGCATTCAGCTGGTTCCATACGGCCTCAGCAAAGATGCCATCTGCTTTGACATTTGGAGGTTCAGAAACAGGTAGCTTGTGTTGCTGGGGCAGCTTGTGCAGTACACAACAAACTGTTGTAATATTACACACCTTTGTTGAGTTTTACAACACAATCCGACCTGTCCAAACAGTGCCATCTGTTTTTGACATAACCTATGGTACCACTGAAGATCCGTGCGCCCCATTGAACCGGCATTCCCTCTCGCTGCGTGGATGGTGAAATGGCAACCCTTAAATGGATAACCACCGTCTCTTGCGAGTAGTGAACTCACCAACATGCTATCCATCCATCTCGATGTGCCCCAGTCTGAAGATCATGACTACATTGTGGTACCTATAATGAAAGCATCAAGCGTGGATGCAGGCCCTCATGTAACAACCGTGTTGGCATCACAGATCAGTTGCACTGCTTTCCATTCACAAAAGTAGTTTCATTTCTTGATGGAGAAGAATCATGCAATAAAAACGTATTGTATTTCTTGGACATTAAGACTGGACTACATTTTGACTTGTGTTAGGTCCACTCTTGGCCACGCTTATGTATATCAATGTTTATAGTTACACCGAACACAATACAAATACGTCGGTATCGTGATCTCTGGTTTTAATGTGTTCCGTTTGTATGTTAATTTCCACAACAGTTTGACTAAAACCTGGCTGCTCTTTGGCTGTGTGTGGTTCACTTCTGGCAATCAGAAGTACTGAGTGATTGACATGATGCATCTACGCAGTCTCAGGTCAGCATCATTGTTGTCGGCTTCTCACAAAACCGGCATTTATCTAATCAATGGGGGTCTTTGAATGGTTACCTTGGCTACAAAATTCACTGGTTTGGAAAACAGGCTGGTAATTTCCGACATCACTATGCACAATGACTGAAGCTTGTACTCTGTAAGCGTTTCAATAAAGCATCTTCATGTTTAACCAATGGGTTATTCTGTAGTTTTTATATTTATATTAATGTAAATATATCTATATAAATGTCTTACACCAAGGACATGTATAGTGCTTCTGTTTTAAACACATCTTCTAGTAAGGTGGCTTTTCTCTGCAGAGTATTCAGTTAATTTGATGACGGAAAAGTTGCATTATTCATTACATTGAAAGGTAAAGTAAGCAATTAAATCAGAGAGGCTGAACAGTGACTGCCTCTTGACAAAATGGAAAGTACTTTATAGCCTCGTATTTATAGTAAATAATATCTGCTGTCACATGTCACTCATGATGACGATAAAATCCCCTCGTGACTTCGGTAAGAGCACACCCACGATACAGTACGTTTTATTTCCGTGGGCTCAGACGCGCACCCGTTTGACAATAGCGCCACCTGTCTCCCATACACGTGTTTCAGGACCGAAAGGGGGCGTGTCGTGACGTAATCGCGTCGGGGCTAACGTCGATACGTAAGGGCTGACGCACAGCACGCCGAACCTGCTGTTTTACAGTGGAGCGTAGCACTTAAAATACAGTTTTTTTTAAGGTGTGTAGGACGTCAAAACAGGTATGTGCAAATGCAGCATGGAGTAGGCTAGTGGAAGCGGTCCATATGCGTTCAGTCGGACCACCCGGTAATAATACGGGCAGCGTAAACGGCTCCGCTCTGTACTCTGAGCCGTATTAACAGTCCTCTGCAGTCTGCTTAGCCATATGCGCTTTGTAGGTGTGCGTGGTTATTCCACACAGTAGAAGTACGCATGAGACTACATGATCAGAGTACTGTTAACACCCGGACGTGCAAGTAGGCCCGGAGCCCCGCTGCACCCACGCAGAGCCGGCCCTACCCACTTTGGTGCCCTGGGACATGCGCCCCTGCCGTCTTTCTGCCCTATATGGACTAGGCCAGAGGTGCCCAACCGCGGTCCTGGGGGGCCCACTGGGTGCAGCAGGGGTGCCCAACCGCGGTCCTGGGGGGCCCCAGTGGGCGCAGCAGGGGTGCCCAACCGCGGTCCTGGGGGGCCCCAGTGGGCGCAGCAGGGGTGCCCAACCGCGGTCCTGGGGGGCCCACTGGGTGCAGTGTGTTGTTTCAGTCAGTTTAATTTGTTTATCCTCGTTCTCTATGGTAGTTTGTCTGTGCTTAGTTATTTTAAATTATTGAAAGTTAAAAGTGAGACTTTATAATCAGTAACACGGTTATAAAGCACACATTACGATGTCCCTTTAACTGCAGAATTATAGCAGAAAATGTATGGATAATTCATCAAGGTCTTTAATTCCAATCTGTTGTCATTAATTGTGTTTGAATTGTCGAAATTAACGAATAGCAGAAACGTGCCAATAACACAATGCTTTAGCAGTGACTTAGATGATCATTAACAACAAATGGATTAAAATGTACCATATCTATTAAAACATGTTTTCAAAAATTAAGTAATATCAATAAGTCTTTGTAATGTTTCTTGTGTTCTTATTTAAAATGAACAAAGTTTATTGATAATTACTGGATTAACACTGTAATTATACAAAAAAGTCAATGTTTAATTGATATTAAGATTCAATTAAAAGCAGAAATTTGCTGAAGCAAAACCTGCCCCTACTGGGGCCCCCAGGGCTGTGGTTGGGCACCCCTGCTGCGCCCACTGGGGCCCCCAGGGCTGTGGTTGGGCACCCCTGGTCTATGCCAAGGGCTGCCAGGCAGCAGTGACAGTGTGAAGTAACGGTACTTTTCTGGATGTGGGTTTGGATGTGGTCCGGTACTGAACAGGCCCACATAATGCCTCACTTGTCTTTGCAGAAACCATGGCTTTGACGCAGGTTTCCTCCAACAAATGCTGTGGTGGCTTTCAGAAGGTGTTTGAGCATGACAGGTACGCCATTAAGGTGTGCACACCACAAAACTCTGGCCCAGTCTGACAGTCGTCAGAACTAATTAATTCTGTATTTAGCCTTATAGTTTTGTGAAACATCATCTCATGGCGACGTACAAGAGTTTTAATAACTGTGTCAACATGCCAGTGTTCTTTGGATTCTCATTTCAAACCACGTTGGGTGTTTGCAGCACTGAACTTAAGTGCAGAATGAAGTTTGGTATCTACCTTCCACCGAAAGCAGAGAGCGAAAAATGCCCTGTGCTTTACTGGCTGTCCGGTAGGTTTACGTCCTTTAAAGCATTCGATGAGTGGCCAACAGGGTGTCTGACGCTGTTAAATACTGGCCTGAGAGTTTGTCATGCATAAACTACATTTGTGGTGTCTGGCGTTTTCATTCTTCAGTAGCAAAGAGGTTAAAGTGTCCGTCATTGAGACTTTTCACCAGCCTTCATTAGAGGTCAGTGAAAGTACACAGAACCCCTGAAACCTTACAGGGGACCCCAGAAGAAGAACAGCAGCTTTAGAGGAACACATTCTTCTCCTGATTTGGTGTCAGCCTCAGTATAACCCTGTCTCTGCATTTGCTGTGCCCACAGGGCTCACCTGCACGGAGCAGAACTTCATCACCAAGGCAGGGAGCCAGGTGGCAGCCTCAGAGCACGGGCTCATCGTTGTGGCTCCGGACACCAGTCCGCGTACGTCACGCTATGCCCGCTGCCTGTGACGCATCCTGACGGGTAGTCATGGCAACACAACACCTAGAGTGTCTCACGTTCTCCTGTACATTCACACTCTCATGCCTTTGGGTCTTTTTTAAGTGTTTAAGGTTGCAGGTTGTCCCCCCCCATATAATCGCTTCGCCCCCCCCCCAGGTGGTTGTAATATTGAGGGGGAAGATGAAAGCTGGGACTTTGGGACAGGAGCTGGCTTTTATGTGGACGCCACGGAGGAGCCATGGAGGCAGAACTACCGAATGTACTCCTACATCACAGAGGAGGTAGAACCCAGCCCCCCCCCCAACACTGGGTCATGGGGGCAGTCTGAGCCTTTGCTGTGGGAACATGCCCTCTATACCTGCTTTGTGGCGTGAACTGATTGGAAAGCTGGTTTCACCCTTCATCTCACTCTCTGTGGTTTCCACCAGCTTCCTCGCCTCATAAATTCCCACTTCCCTGCTGACCCAGAGAAGATGTCCATCTCAGGCCACTCCATGGGGGGTCATGGGGCATTGATCTGTGCCCTGAAGAATCCTGGGAAATACAAGGCAGGTTTTCTACACTGACCTTTGGTTTCAGAATGTCCATTAAAATGTACAACTGGACACTGAGCGTGTCTCTCCCGCTGGGGTGTGACCTGCACACCCAGGTCCTGTGCCCCCCCTGAGCCTGGGGGGGGACTCTAACTCTCCTCACTCTTTACAGTCTGTATCTGCATTCGCGCCCATCTGTAACCCTATCCAGTGCGCCTGGGGCCAAAAGGCGTTCGGTGGATATCTGGGGGCCGACAAGAGCACCTGGGAGGTAGGAGTGATGGGGGGGTGGGCTGCCTCCTCCCACTGGCCATGGGTCCAAGGTTTTGATGTGGGCTGCCTCCTCCCACTGGCCATGGGTCCAAGGCCTACGTCCCGACAGAGACCAGGGCGACACGCGACTGGCCTACGTCCCGACAGAGACCAGGGCGACATGCGACTGGCCTACGGCCCGACAGAGACCAGGGCGACACGCGACTGGCTTACGGCCCGACAGAGACCAGGGCGTCACTATTTCTTTTTCCTATGGGCACAAGCAGTCCTCCAGTGACTTAAAGAAACCATTGTTCCTTTGAAATTTATGTCAGACATAATTAAGAGCTTGTTTTGCTTGAATGCTGGCTATCACAGGATTTTCCTGTGGAGGTATAAGTAAGGTAATGTCACCCCTCCCACTCCCCATCATGTGACAGGCCTATGACGCTACTGTACTCGCAAAATCCTACTCCGGGCCACAGCTGGACATCCTGATCGACCAGGGCCGCGATGACCAGTTCCTATCTGCCGGCCAGTTGCTTCCAGACAACCTCATCACTGCATGTGCCTCGAAGATCCCTGTGGTGTTTAGGTTACAGCAGGTGAGTGTTTCCACCTAGTGGTCAAAGGGGGACGTACAGCAGTTAAAAATAAGACCCTTAAAATAATGCCTGTTACAGTATAACTGTACAATCCAGGTTCTATAGGAAGAAAAAACATCTATGTTGGCAGCATGCTTAAAAAATGTATTTAATCTTTCTGTGTAATTTGATTGGTATTAAATAGTAACACAATATTAGTACTTTGGTTTATTAATGTAAATATAAATATGTAGATTTTAATGTTTGTTATTATTACATCACGTTTGTTGATGTTGTAAAGTTTTTAGTTATGTTTGTTTTTTTCCTAGGGCTATGACCACAGTTACTACTTTGTGTTTTCCTTCATCAACGACCACGTGAAGCATCACGCCAAGTACCTGAATGCTTAAAACAGAAGTCACATGACTGGATGTCTGCTGTGCCTGTAGCCAATCATACACGGCTTGACCAGTTCATTCTAATCATGAGTTTGGAGGGAAGGTTGTTTTCCTGTGTGTAAAAAGGGTAGATTAGTTTGGACCTTGAGCTAGCCTTCACTCACATCTTGATTTCAGCCAGTCTAAAGTCGTAGGGGAGGACAGCCACATTAATTCTGTTGGCATTTGACCACAAATAAAGGTTAGTGATTGATCAGAAGCTTTTAATATCTAATCCTGGTACTTTGGTTACCCATGTATCACCCATTGTTACATGTACACGTGTGGGCGGTGAATAGTTTCTCCTCACTACATGACTGGATACACTCATCCTATAACCTGAGGGTTGCCATGGCAGTAGCCTGAGCTGGTTGCACCAGACCTCCCTTTCACCCTGAGTGGTCTCCAGCCACTTCTGGCTTAATCCTGAGGCCCTCCTAAGGCAGGGGGGAGATGTAGCCCCCCCTGCACATCCTGGACCTTCCCTGACCTCTTTGCCCAGTGGGACGTGCCCCAGCGCCAATCTTCCTTACTGCGTCCCTTAAGCACTGGACTGCTTATCCGATAAACACCCCCAACAGCAATGCAAGCTCATCAAGTTCACACTCACAACCCCACTAGAGAAAGTCCACACACAGGAACGACTGTAGCCACGTAGTGGATCAAACCTGTTACCCTGGAGAACCATCATCATCACATTTCATATGAATGTGAGGATGGAACACACCCTCACACCCAATAAGACCAGCTCCCACAGTTCCCAAAACACTGACCACAGGCTCATGGTTTGCTGACTGGGGGGGGTCACAGGCACTTCTTCATTGCATGATCAGCTGTTCACCCAGTATTAACAAGAGAGACAAAGGTGAGCTGTTTTATTATTAAAGACATACGTGAAATATGTACAGTGGCCCAATGTACAGCGTTCTGCAGGTAAGGAGACAGTCTGGATATGTTCAAGCAATTACAGGCTCTGTACATCAAACACTGCAAAACGTTTAATGTTCAACTTTACGTCAATATAAAACCTGCAGGGCTTGTAAAAAACCTTTAGTTCAAAAATAAGCAACTTTAAAGCATTATAGTTTTGTAAAAAAAAAAAAAAAATTACAGCTTTGTTGAGAGCAAAATTCTGACATTTCAAGGCATGTTTTTTAGGTGCCAAATGCAAAAACTGCTTTATTGCAAAACATTTCTAAAGAAGGTTCCTCAATTTTTTGCAGATAACAGTGAAAAAATGAATCGGTCACTATGTTCTACTTTATAAGACAGGTACAAAACAGAATGCAGGACGGCATTTTATTTTACTGTTCAGTCCAGTTTGTTTTCAGAGCAAGTTCGGCTAACTAGTATTACCAGCACAGTGGTTAACACAACACTAAAAATGTTCATATTACTCTAAAACACAAAAACGTAAATCATAACTGCCCGCCTGGGCAAACCATTATCACATTACAGACTCATTTTATTAATACTCATATAACCTAAATTCTGATTTTTGGAATATATTAAAAACAAAATATACCATATTCAACATGCTGTACACACTGTAACCTACTTTGTGTCTCATTTTAAGTTTTGCATAATTAATTTCCTGTAACATCAATGAACAATCAGATTTTTGGCAGGCAAGAAAAATTTCTAGCTTTTTTTAGATTTTAGAAGCAAGTTTTATGTACCTGCACTATTATACAGTAAACCTGATAACGCTGCACTCTGTAGCGTGTGTGCGCACTGAGCATTCTGTGTTAACAGTGCCATCTCAACTCAACATCGATTACAGAACGGGCACAAAGCTCCCGTTTCCACCATGCTTGGTAACAGTGAGGTGTGAGAAACTTGCAGTACAAACTCATACAACCTTACAGTAAAGTAAACCTGGATTTGCACCAAGACCACCGGCAGAATGAAACGTCTGTTTGATAGATAACCTTAAATGAAGCCGTAGGACATGGTGAAGCTGAAGGACTTCAGAACTGAATACCAGGCTACAGGCTTCAGTGTGGCGCATCCTCCGAGCTTCAGTTCAGCGCTCATTCTTGAAGCTGCATGACTTCTCCTCAGCTTCTCTTTGGTTTCTCTGCTTTTATCTTTACTGTTATCCTCCATTTTAAATCATTTGTATTTCTTGTAAAATCTTTCTGCTGTTACTGGGTGCTGCTGAACACGAGGGACGGCCACCATGCAGCACAGCTTCAGGCCGGCTCTCTAAACTGAAACTGCAGTATAACTTGCAGAAACCTGCTGAAAAATGATGCTTCACTTGTTCTCGTATTCCAGTTTCTGTAGCGTTTCGTGCCTCACTGGGAGAGCACAATGGGCTGAAATGCCTTTTAGTTTCACTTCCAGCTGAACAGCAACTGGTGGTTTTACCGTATTGCTCCACAAGGGGTGCATTAGCACAGGATTAATCAGGAAGCAATGACAACTGACCACAGACAGGATAGTCCAGTGTCCCTGTGCTGGGCTCTTGTTACTATTTTTAACCATTTTGCAGTGGTGAGTGCTGTTTCTGCGTCTGCTGCTCTGCCCTTTTTTGGTGTTGTGGTGATCACATGACTGGACCCAGATCATCGCTCTCCCTCACTGCAGTGTGGTGCCCACACAGGCCCCGCTGGTGTGTACGGCGTGCCCCACCCCACAGAGAGCTCTGTGCCAACATCACCAGGCTGTTTCCTCACTCAGCACAGTGAAGATGGTTCTAAACACTCAGCTACAACGGAACAACCAACTACACCTAGTAAAATATATTAGCTATGAAATATATTTGCTTTGGTTACACTGCAAATTATACATCATTGTGTCACTCCATCTGACAACTCCTTAATAAATAATATAAATATGGAGAAAGTGTGCTTTCTTCTGTAAAGCAAGGCTGCAGAAGTGTGCCTGGTCCTAATGTGTTAGTTATGTTCGACCATACACAACACAAGGCAAATCCTCATTTCACAAAGCGCTCTGCTGCTTAATCACGTGGGACAGGCAGGCGGCCGTTTGCTCGGCTAAATGAGCCAGTCCGATGAGGACACCAGCCAACAGGATCTGGTGTCTTTCTGTGTGTGCAGGTGCGCCTCCGGTGGGAGTGTCGCCACGCGTGGAGCACCTGGCCCGCGGCGTCCAGCCTGCCGCGCTCACGTGAACAGCGCATGCTTGGTACAGGCCTCGTCCACCAGCGCCTGCACCGTGATGCTCACCTTCACCAGACCTTTCTCAAGTATGTGGTGTGGCAGACACAGCTTCTCCTGTGAGCGACGGACACCAAGGAGGACAACGAGAGGAGAGCGAGGAGGAAGAAGGCAGGCAATGCAAAAAGAAACCAAAGTTAATACTGTGTGACACATCAGTGAGAACAGGAGGATGGTGCGTGTACATCCATGTGTATACACACCTCAGCAACCATGAGTGAACAGCAGGCTGACTCCAAAACTGTTTTAAAGCTGTAGTCGCATCACAGAAAAACCCTCCCTGTCTCCAGGTACAGCTGGTTGATCTCAGAAGTAAAATTATATAGAGGGTTTTATGTAGCTGTCAGTGCTTGTGAGTGCTTGAAAGTAATTCCTCTGGTGATGAAACTGTCCAGGGAAGGTGCTCTGATACAGACAGCTTGTGTGACACATGGTGACGCTGTACACACACCTCATAACGGAGCACGTCACCCCCCTCCCAGTGACACACACTCCCGTTTCCTCTGAGAGGGGCTCGGGGGGGGGAAAAAACTCCCCTTTGGCTCTGGACCACGTTCACACTCATCAACACAATTAGTCACCTCACCACTTTGTGCAAAGCTGCAAAATTGTCCAAACTATACATTTATTTCCTGTGCAATTTACAGTACCAGATTTTCAAGGTGCGAAAACACAAAGCATCACAAAAACATGGTGAACAAGAGCAAGAGTTTAAAAACACTCAAAGTAGAACTGAAGGAGCTGCAAAGCCAGACTAGATGACATTGCAACAGCAGAATTACTAACAGCCATGAACATGTCAAGAATCATTAGGACCAATGAGATGAGGGAGTCAGATGTCCTGTCATGTTCTCAGGACGTTACCAGAAGCCATTTTTACTTTTTAAGCATTTGCAGTGCAAACTATAACAGCACTAATGACGTGGCAGTCAGCCGTCTATCTGGTGGTGGACGTTTATTGCTGAATTATAATGAACTTGATCACTCTAAAACTACAAAGTTGTTGTCAAAGCCAAAACTAAAGCAAACAAAGTCTTTATAAACAGACATAAACACCTGGTAGTGTTCAGGTACAGTATTAATATTCTGTATAGTATAAACACCTGGTAGTGTTCAGGTACTGTGTTAATACTCTGTATAGTATAAGCCCTTCAGATTTTTTAAAACTTGGTAAGATAGCATGTCATGAAGAGGGAAGAATACACCATTTACAGACTTACCCATGTCCCACTGGACTGAACTGGTGTGTAAAGTGCACACCATTTACACACATGTGTGTCCCATTGGACTGAACTGGTGTGTAAAGTGCACACCATTTACACACGTCTGTGTCCCACTGGACTGAACTGGTGTGTAAAGTGCAAACCATTTACACACGTCTGTGTCCCACTGGACTGAACTGGTGTGTAAAGTGCAAACCATTTACACACGTCTGTGTCCC
>JABJVR010003363.1:0-16010 GCA_025773905.1 Chitala chitala | reverse complement strand
CTATAAACTGCTGTAACAAGTGAATTTCCCCACTGTGGGATCAATAAAGTTCAATCTAATCTAATCTAATCTAATCTAATCTAATTCATCGTAACATGCTTGGGCAGGTCAAAAGAGCAGCAGAAAGAAGCTAACATCTTTCTCTAGCAGCAGTGATGCTGCCCCAACACCTTTTATGTCTGGTAGCATAACTTCTCCAAAAACACCTCCTGCTTTAAATGAGTCAGACCACCCGTGGCCATATAACCAAGACGTATTCTTCTTTCTTGGTGTGAAGGATTCGTCATATCAAATGAAGAGCCTCCTGTGTTTCCCAAAAAGCACTGAAATTCTGGCATCCAAAAAACCCTTCGAAGCTCAAGAAACACATTTTTTATTTTAATTAAATAATAATTAATAATTTGGAAATGCAATAATTAATAATTTGGAAAAGAAGGCACTACAAAATAAAAATTCTTAAAATTCTGACAGATTTGCAATGAGATACTTTACTTTTACTTAAGTATATTTATTCAGAGAAAACGTTCTGTAGTTAAGTACAGTTATTAATAGATACTTTTATTTTTCACTTTTGTAATATTACAATGGGTGACTTTGAATGGTACTTAAGTAATTTTATAGCAAAATATCTGAACTTATACTTAAGTGTGGCTTTCAGGTACTTTATACCACACTGCCCTTTGTGTAGTTTAAAAGTCACTGTCAGAAGCAACAAAAGATCTGAGGAATGGCCATAAGACACAGACATTAGCTTCTGGTTATGAGTAGCTAACATGGTCACGCAGTCTTAGTGTACTCCTTGACTCCCAGCAGGATTATACTGTATACCAGGGTTTGGAAAACTGCTTCATGGGCCAAATGTTTCCCACAAAACCTTTTTCAGTGGCCCATAGTCACATGAAACACAAATTTCAGTAACCATGACGTGATGGATCCAGGTGACTGGGCCTCAAAAGTGACTTCAGTTTTATTACTGGCCCTTGGATTAAAGAGCTTGCTGATCCCTGCAGTATACAGTACGGTCGTTTCTGTTAGCACACGCAGCACAAACCAGAGTGTTATACAACAGTATGTCCAGCAGGTGGCAGTGCTATATGTAGCGCAGACGCTTCACACATCTTTTGCTACACATTTATCGACACTGCAAAAAAGATTGTTTCATTTGTCTGTAGTCTTACATTACAGTCCATTTTTCTCCATGCTATGATTGTCTAGTCATTTTTATAATAATGGATGAAATATATTTAATTGTAGCTACAATTTTAAGTTAAAAATTCAGATGTCCTTAGGAATCTTCAGCTCTATACATCTTTTTCAATATACCCCAATGAACCATAACCCAACCATTATTTAACTGTCCTGTTATGTACTCTGATGCAAGTTATAGTTTTGAAATTATTCTTGTGGTTGAATCTGTTTCTGTTATTGGGTCAGTACCTGTCGATATTCACGCCATAACATCATGCACAGTTAGACGTCGTGCATGCAGTCAGTCATGTGAAATGGAAGCTGAACCACTAAACTGCCTGCTTCCTGCTGAAATGTAAGTAATGACTCACAGCTGGACCCGATTCAATGAATGCGCTCAGCTGAGATAACACGGGCTCCAGCTGCATAGACTAACACTTGTTTCTGAAGATTTAAGTTGGCTTTTTAACCACAGACCAGAAAAGGATTTTCAGGCATTAACCTAGTCTTTTTCAAATTTAAAAAATCGTAATAATAATTTGATGTAAACCCAAATTTTACAGTGGGGGCAAAAATTAGGTAAGCCTACAGCGTTTAAGTTTAGGCCCTTTCTTTGAGGACTCCAAAGACATTGACATGTTAATTATGTAAATTAATTGATGGTCAGTGCTAACAATAAGACATTCTGTCATTCCCTGATGATTATCTTAGCTAAGATATTGAGTTTTATCACTCATTTTATTAAAAAATATTGTTAAAATAAATGTATCAAACATTGGAAATTAATTAAACTGTTGCCTTTTTTTTTGCTGACTGAAACCATACCTTGTGGCATGCGAGTTGCTGAATCTATTTCTAAACCACGTGTGTTTGAGTGTGGCTGTGCGAGAAATTGTTTTCTAAGTTTTTCTTTTTTTCTGCTGAAGTTCCCAGGAGGGTGTCTAAACAGTTAGACAGAATTGCAAGTTTGTCTTGGAAGCTTTTTTTTAACATGCAATCCATTATTCTCCTGACAGTAATTGCTGATTGCCACATTCCCTATGTCTGTCATTATGCTGTAACGTACGCCATAGCAGCACTAGGGCCAGGGTCGAGATGACCATGCACCGCATGCATATTACATACATGAGAAGTTCATGAGAAAAACTGCAAAAACAGGAAGAGTCACAAATTTAGGAAACTAAATGTTAAGATTTCAAGAAAATTATTTTTCACTCAATATATAGAATTGTGGTTTGTCATGAATGCTATCAAACTATTTCCTATTT
Organism: Chitala chitala; assembly: GCA_025773905.1. NCBI lineage: Eukaryota > Metazoa > Chordata > Actinopteri > Osteoglossiformes > Notopteridae > Chitala > Chitala chitala. Next base: position 13,554 of record JABJVR010003363.1, on the reverse strand, counting down.
ATTTGGTTAAAACTGAGAGTTCAGGTTAAAAACTGATGATACAGCAGTCTTTCCAGTTTGTATGTCCCCCATTTTGGACATTTCCCAAGTGTCCAGTGGACTCCTCACATATATAATAACTTTTAACAACAAAGAAAAAGCAACTATTTAGTCATTCAGTTAAGTGACTCATTCATTCATTGATTCATGCATTCATTTTCCAATCCCATACCCAAGGTAGTGCGACTGGGTTTTATAGTAAATAAAATAACTTGGTGGTTTTATTTGCAACACAAATGACATGACTTTTAAGGCCTATTTTTTCCGGTAAGTGATTTGTGAAGTAACTGGAAGTAAAACAGGTTTTACACTGACAGCTCTCAGAAGTGCAGCTCTCAGAAGTGCAGTTTTGAGGACTCCCTGCTCACAGCGTGTGAACATCCAACCTACACCTTGTTCAACGGAGGAAGTAAACAAAATTCAGAAGAACAAATAAATCTGAGATCTTACTGGATTCGTAACCTATTTCAAAACACTCAGCTGTTTGCAAGTTCTGCTACTGCTTTATAAGGAAGTCTTATTTGTATAGTGAAAGAACAGACCTGAAAAATATAAAATCATTAAACCTCAGAATACACACAATATGTACACAGCACTCAAAAGTTTATATTAAATGTGTGTTTCTCATGATATTAGAGACACTTTTATCTAAAGGCTTATATTTAAATACGACAGCTTCATAGAAAAATATTTGTAATGCTCATGTATGAATTTCCAAAAAAACTAATTTTAATTGTTTTCTAATGCATCTACAGCAAGTATATTTCATGCTGAAAGTGACCATTTACAAAGAGTGCAAAATCACAGTAGTTAATATGCATTTATTATATGTGCTTTAAAAGTGAGTTTGTGGATTGATTTTTCTTGTTAATGACTAACACCAATCATCAGTGTTATACCAAGTTACAGTGGCTCCCTTGACAGAAGACCTGCTAGAGTCCAAAGTATAGCAAAAAGAGCTCATTTTAGCAAAATGAATCAGCAGTCGATGACTACGTAAAAAATTACAGGTCTGTAAATCTGGAAAATTTTTATGACTTTTATGAAAGCCCTTCCAAGTGCCCTGGCAAAAATCATCAATCGCTCTTTAGAAGCTCTCACACTTTACATGGCAAGTTTATCAGAGTGAAGAGCCTCATAAATTGCCAATTAATAGCAACTCACATTACAGCCAAAATAAATGTTCCACTTGAATTAGCAGATAAATGTCGACATCAACGATTCAGAAGAGACCACATGAATCACGACTGGATGGTAGAATTGCTGCAAAGATCCATTATGGACAGAGAAAAATAATATTGAAAGACTTCCTTTGGGCAAAACAGCAATGGCTGTGAACGTCACAGAAATGTAATTCAGTCCTTTGGTCTCGTAAGACCAAATCTTAAAGTTTGGTTCCAGCTGCTGTGTCTTTCTGACAATATAAACAGGCAATGCCTGTATTTGTGGTCTGAATCATGAGGAAGTTGGTTTGGGTGCTGTGGACTGAACTAAACTGAACACACACAAACTGCACGCACCACAGCTTTCTGCAGTGATCTGTCTGATTTTGTTCTGTTTTTTTTCCCTGTTACAAGTCAGACAGAAGAGCTTAGGATTTCAATTAAATTTTATTCAAAGTGTGAAAATAACAAACTATCAATTTGGCAATTTGCAGATTGCAGATTGTCCAGTTTAACCCTCAGTAGCCAAAAAAAAATCCCATCCATCCATCCATTTTATCCCACTTATCCAGGGCCAGGTAACGGGGGCAGCAGTCTAAGAAGGGATGCCCAGACTTCCCTCTCCCCAGACAACTCCTCCTGCTCTTCCGGGGAGACGCTGAGGCGTTCCCTGGCCAGTCAGGAGACATAGTCCCTCCAGCGTGTCCTGGGTCTTCCCCGGGGTCTCCTCCCGGTGGGAGGTGTCTCGGAGGCATCCGAAAGAGATGCCCAAGCCACCTCAACTGGCAAACAGGTACTAGGTGACGGGTCAGACCAAGAGCAGTGCACAAACCCCTTATGAATAGTATAATAGTATAATATCAAAGACTGCAACGTCGCCCGGAATGGCGTTACCAGGGCCCCACCCTGGAGCCAGACCCGGGGATGGGGCATAAAGGCAAGCACTCATGGGACCCGGCCAGCCTCAACCCGAAACAGCGACCTTCCTGTAGGCCCACCACCTGCAGGAAGGAGCGTAAGGGGCTGCTGCATTGTGGATTGGGAGGCAGTCCTGGGGGCAGGCCTCAGCGACCTTGGACAACAAATCTAGCTATCAGGACATGGAAAAAAAAAATCCCCCAAGACCAAAAAATGGAAAAATCACCCAAAATTGAAAAATTCCCCCAAAACATCCGACAGACACCTCTCCTTACTGTGTGGCCGGGAGTCCCTTAACCAATCACAGCGTCCCCACTTTTCAGTAAACAGGGCATCCAACAACCCCATTATCAATATTTCCTGTCAGCATTTTTCTCTTTCTTTCTGTAGACAATAGGGTTGTTCTTTCCTGTCAGCATTTTTCACCTTCCTTCTGGAGACACTGGGCGTACTCCTGATGTTACTTCTGGTGTTAGTCCTGATGTTACTTTAGGGATACAATAACAACTGTGTCATTAGCCTTAACAATGATAAGAGACACACATGTTATACTGGAACACAACACACAATACCACACGGGCTAACAGTCAATAGCCTGACATCGCCTCAATTATGACTTTCATTAATTGGTTATATTACTTAATACTTGACTATACTTGGTTACAGTAATGAAAGATAAATAAAAGATAATTATCAAAGTAATTGAAAATATAAAACCTGTGAAATATCCCATAATTTGGGCTTAGTTTGGTCATCATTTGTGTTTGAACTGGACAGTAAACCACAGACACACCTCTTGACTTTGTAAGATGTATATTGCAAGGACCTTGATGGAGTGCTGCACCAGATGCCTTGGTTCTTGCAGTCATCTCACCCAAAAGAGAAGGTTTGGGATGCGATTGACTGCAAAATTAAGGAAAACCAGTCAATGCTTGCTGAGCATATGGAAATTGTTTCAAAATACTCAGGAAGCTGAGCCAAGAGAGTGCAAAACTGTAATAATGGTGACCACTGTCAGTAATCTAAAATATAACATAGTTTGGTTTAAATATTGTTTTGGTCACTGCATAATTCCATTTATGTTGTTTCATACTTTTGATAACTTTTTGTGTTGTAAGTCTGTTGAATAAAGTGGCTAATAAGGAAACCATTAACATCACACAGCAGGTGTATAAAGTTTTGGGTGTGGACTTTTTAGCAGCATTGCTATTTGTTCCTCTGGCCTGTGGCTTTGTCTTAGTGAAAATGAAGTTTCTGTTACCTTATTCAGTGCTGAGTTTCTCATAACTGCCAACCTTGTTTGCCTAAGAGTGTTTGTATACCTGACTTACTGCAGTAAACACATTAAGGTCAAACCATGTGTATGTACAATTACGTGTGTATGGGATTCACTGCACTGAGAATAAACACTCCAAAGACCTTTATGCTCCTTTCAATCATCACACTAGAGTTGGAAATATTGTATAATCCGTTAATTTACTGTGCGCCGTTTTACAAATGAATGCTCCAAAATTAAATTTAGTGCTGATTGCAAAGGTTTATCTGGAATTATTTCTGAAAATATCAACCACTTCTTTTCTCAGAAGTTTAAAGCTACAGTTCCTAAATTTGCAAAGATTGAAAGCGGTAGCCCTCACTGCATTGTGAAATTACCTTCCTTTGTCTGGGAAAGAAAGCCTCTGTTTATGCTGGACGTAAAAGCACGTGTTTGGAGACCACATTGCTTTTCTTCATTGGCCTTCCCTTGTGAAAAAGTGTACTAAAGTATTACTTAATATGAAACATATACTTTTAAGTAATGTGTACCAAAGTCTTTCTGGGAAGTGCTCTGAGACAGCTTGTTGTGAAAGGCACTATATCAAAATAAATTTTAATTGAAATTGAAATGAAGTGTACCAAGTGTATTATTTTCAGTTATCTTAATAAAAAAAAATGTATTTTAGTCTCATTTAACAGCTTTTAAAGTACATCTTAAATACATTAATTGCCACTTGACTTTTTTTAACTTCTTAAATAGTATTTAAGAAACGCGAAGTGCATAAATAGAAGACATTTAAAACACTAGGTATAACCTAAGTGTACTTTTTCTGGACTGAGTGAGGGTAATTAATGTTAAAGTTCACGACGTAGATATTTTTGAGAGTGAGGCTGTGCAGCTCTGAGATCTCCCATTCCATAATTTCCTGTACATATTACAGACACTTTTTGTGATTAGTACCGGGGTTGAATTTTATACTATGAAGGGTTTAAGGTTCGAGAAAGGCCTAATTTCCTTCTCTCTGTTTGACTCTGTTCACAGTTAGCCTCTTTGTGTGCTTCAAGGTCTAGGGTGCCTACTTCTTTTGTTTTGTTTGCACAGTCAGTCACAGGCTTCATAGCTCCTTTCCATATCAAGTACTGAAGTTTTTGTGTTCAGATATAGAAGTACAAAGAATGTAATACCACTTTGTGTAAAAATGCAAAATGCAAAACTGTTGACTTTGTAATTATAACATCAGACTATCATGTTATTTCACATTTACGTTTACATTTTAATCAGGTGGGGCTCAGAGAATTAACTGGTGATGGCAGTCACTTTCTCAATGAAGAAGGAGGCGAAGTCCTCCGCTGTAATAGATGAGGGGGAGGGTGGAGGAGGTGGGTTGAGAAGACTAGAAAAGGTGGAGAAGAGTTTGCGCATGTTAGTGGCAGAGTTCATTTTATTCAGGTAAAATTACTTTTAAGAAGCAGAGACATGAGCAGAGAAGGAACATAGCAGGGATTGACATTTATGGAGATCGTCCAGATCATTTCCTTTCAACAGCACATGGGTCAATTCTGTCCTTGCGGAAGTCTTCCGTTAGCCATGGGCAAGGTGACGTAGGGCACGCTGGTCTGGAAAATAAATGGGCAAAGGCCATCCAGTGTTGATGATAAAGTGGACAGCAGAGTAGCAGAAGCATCTTTGTATTTTGTGGCAGAGAAACTCAGAAATGAATGAAGAAATGGTCAGAGCAGTGCAATGGAGAAACAGAAATGAGGCATGAGGTGCCATGATGTTATATGTCATGATGAGGTCCAGCTGATTTCCAGCTTTGTGTGTGGGTGGGGTCTGTAAAAGCGTGAGGCTGAATGTTGCTGTGAGAGACAGAAAATCAACAGCTTGAGAGTCATCCAGGTGTAACCTTAAGTCTCCAAGGATAAACAGAGGAGTTCTAACATCTGGGACTGTTGATAGGAGCATGTCTAGTTAATCAACGAAGTGTCGTAGATGACCTGGTGGATGACATACAGAGACAAAAATTACAGCAGTGGGGACGATGACTGTAACAATGTGGTATTAAAATGAGGAGATAGTGTCAAAGCAAGGTGAATAAGTGTACTTAAAACCTGAGGAGATGAGCAAGCCTGTGCCACCACCCCTCCCAGAAGGTTGGGCTTAGTGGGAGAAGTTTGTCAATGTAGCACATTGTAATATATTTTAGTCCACCACAAGGGTCCTGACCCAGTGTTGTTGATTGTAATGGTCCTTGTATTTTCAAATTAATTGAGCTCTCACTTCATAACCAGCAGACCTGACAAAGTTCTTAATGCCTTAGCTATACTAAGAAATAGACAGTAAAACTTAATGCTGTACATCATATAAACCCTCACTGCTTTGTTTGGAGTTCTCTGCAGCACACATACTGAGGTCACAGCTGCTGACTCGTTTCCATTAAACATCTCAGTATGGATTATTGTCAGAAACCAAAGCAGTCAATGGTTTGATCCATTTTAGATGATCATTGTTACGTCCCTGGATATGTTTGGAGAGTCTTCTGTTTGTACGTCCATGTTGAAAAACTTTGCAAGGCCATTTTGGAGGACGAGACAGCCCATTCGACAGCAGATCTGCCAATCATGGAGCGCTGGACCAGTGAGAAACCCAGAACCAAACAAACCAAATTCTAATTCCAAACCAACTCTTAACAGCAACTAACTCTCTTTCTCTCCACAACTCCATCCAGCCCCAACTTCATCCAGGAAGTGGCTTTATCCTCTTCTGCCCTGCTGACTTTCTGTTGCTTTCTGGGTTTTTCACTGGTCCAGCGCCAAGAATCATCTGCCTGAGTCATTCGTTTCAGACCTAGATTTCAGGAACTGCTCAAGCAGTTGCAGAATTTTGCAGGATGAAAACTATTTCATTCATGCCTGACAAAATGTGGTCATGAGGTCCGTCCAGATAATTTAAACCATGTTTTTTGAAAGAAAAAGAAGAAGGATCTGCACTTCTTCATACAGTCCCTGCTCAAATTTAACTGAAAATGGGATTACATTAAACAAGTGAAACTAAGAACAAAGAATTTTAGCAGCTGTTACTTCACCAGTACATTATAATCCAAAAGCCAATAATCAGTTAAAAAAGGAATAGTTTCTTTGTTGTTCAAAAGATTATCTGGAGGAAAGGTGGGCTTGAATGGGATGAACTCTTCCAAGACATATAAAAGACAAAAAAAAAGTGTGACACCTGGACTCAGTTTACCATTGTAAGCTTTGCATTAGAGGTGCCCCTGTGACAGCATTTCCTGTGTTCTCAGTGTTTATACAAGTTTTCTCCATTTACACCATTTTTCTTTTTTCTACTAGGACACACTGACGTGGTGATTAGCACAGTTGCCTTGTACCTCTAGGCCCAGGGCTCAAACCCCGTCCTTGGTCTGCGTGTGTGGAGTCTACATGTTCACCCCGTGCTTGGTGAATTTTCTCCTCTGCATGTCCATAGAGCTAGCATTAGGGTTATGACCAGGAGAGGGGCTAGAGGTAGGGTTTGGTTTAGGGTTTAGGTTAGCTGGTGTTTGCAAATTTCCCATAGTGTGTGTGCCCTGTGATGGGATTGTGTCTTCTGCCCTGTGTTTCCTGGGATGGGCTCCAGGCTTCCTGCAACTCTGAACTGGATACAGTGGTATAGCAAAGTATGGACCTACTGCAGGCTTGGAAATTTAAAAAATCACTGGTAGCCCTTCGGGCAGGCACTCTTCAGATTTTGGTAGCCCGAAATGAATTTAAGTACCCAGAATAAAAAAAGACATTATTTTAAATATAGAATATTGTAAAGGAGACAAAACATTAATCAAAATGTATTAAAAATACAAATAATCATATACAATAATCAAATTACAATCATCAATACAAATATTTGGTTCTAACTGAACTGAAAATTCTATGAGCTTGTAAGAACAATATAGAACATAATTCAGTCTGTGTCAGATTCTGAATCTGAAATACCAACTGAAGTCACAAATAAGAAAATGCCACTTGATTTGGAGGGCATAGCATTTCTTTCATCAGCTTTCTCCTCCTGTGCATCGGTCTTCACTTCTCTGCTCTTTGTCCTTGTTGGGATTTTATGTTCCAGATGTCTGACAAATCAGTACTGCCGCTCGCTATACACAGTTTGCGGATAGGACCAGGAGAGGGGCTAGAGCTAGGGTTTGGTTTAGGACCAGGAGAGGGGCTGGAACTAGTGTTAGGGTTATGACCAGGAGAGGGGCTAGAGCTAGGGTTTGGTTTAGGACCAGGAAAGGGCTGGAGCTAGGGTTAGGGATAAAACCAGGAGAGGGGCTGGAGCTAGGGTTTGGTTTAGGACCAGGAGAGGGGCTGGAGGTAGGGTTAGGGATAAAACCAGGAGAGGGGCTGGAGGTAGGGTTATGGCTAGGATCTGGAAAGGGGCTGGAGCTAAGGTTAAGCTCTTTTCAATAACTTGCATAAGAAACTCCAGGTAGCAGCAACATAAATGACAAAAGGACTGCATTACACAAACTGCAAAGCTAAATAATGTAATGTCCCAAAAAAACTGGCCCTGATTGCTGGCAGTCACAGCAGCTGTTTGGAGGAGTGCTGCACCGGGGTGTAAACTTAGCACAAACCCAAGGCTCAGTGAGTGATATAGGGCCCTTCAAAATGAGAACATAACATCTTTAATGGGATCCATAATGTCTAGCCACTCCCCTGATGGTGTGCACACTGCAGTGCATGGCTGTGGGAACACGGGTGAGAACATGGTGATGTTAGTGCGTTGAAGCTTCAGCCTAGGGGCAGCTGAGTGTATTTGTAATGGGGGTGACCATACTGGGATTCTATCCTGACACCTGACAGTCCACTCAGCAGTACTACACAAGAGACGTCCGCTGAGCTGAAGACTCGAGTCCCTCTCTTGTGGAACTAAACAGAGTCTTATCCTGACTACCGAGGGTTTCTTATAGCGGTATTTACTCTGCTTTATATTCTGGTGAATAAGTGATATGTCTGTAAACTGCAAATAAACATCTATTTCTTTACTTTTCCACTGAAACAGTACTAAACCCTATAGTGAAGAGGAATTATACGGAACTTTAAAATATTGAGTTTAAAGCAGAAAAGCGTCTCAAAAGGGACTCAGTAAGAAAGCAAAGTTTCTGCAGAAGTGTAGACGGCAACATACTCGTCTTATTTCTGCGGACGTCCAAATGAATTCAATCTTCCTATTTTCTCCATAGACCCAGAACGGACATTACACAGACAAGCATATTTTAGGCACTGTGTGAAATAACGAGGGTGGTAACTTGTGACTGTTGCATGTTGTTAGACTTTAAATTAGAATCGAGTCGTCCAGACACGTTCTGCTATTAATTATTCCATGTCTTACAAATATCGACACGCATGTTCCTAGTAATCAGTTTTATTACACGATGTGGTTTTCAGTTACAGTGTTATATATTTGAACGTTACATATTTGAAAGACATCATCAGTAAAATATAACTATAGCTTCTCCTGCTTCTGTCGGGGGTTTGGGGTGGGGGGGGAGGTGTCCCGAGAACTACCAAAGACAAAGATCTGTTGGGGCATGTGTCCCTTACATGGGAGGCGGTGCTTTTGGTTTTCCCAGGATATTTAAGTTAAGTTTCAAATATCACTTTGTCAGCTGTTCTTTGTTAAAGCGCAGTAATAAGCACGCCGAGTAAATTCTCTAGATAAAACTATTTTACGTTTTCAGGGAAGCATGGGTTTGATAAGGATAATATGCGCTATTATTACTAGGTTTTTATTCATTCTTGTTGCGTTTATCGGAATCGTTAGGGTGACACAGGTTAAAGAGAACAGTATGTACTGGTTACTTATCCTGCTCTTCATACCTCTGGTGATCGAAATGATTGTAAATTTAAGAAGTAGAAAAAGCAAAGGCTTCAAGTGGTAAGTTCAATCTGCGTTTCTGTTCCGAGTTAACACAGAAATATTGTAATGTGACAATCATGCGGTGTCGTTCTCCGTGCTGTCAGTTGTCACTTTGCTGAAAGAAATTGTGTTGCTCTTTTGTATAAAGCTGATTGATAATTCAGTTTTTCTTCTTTTAATTCTAACTTTACTTAAACTTGCCGAGTGTTCTAGGGTCTTCTGCAACTACCCTTTTAAAAGAATAATTCGGCATAGTTAAGTGTTTAAAATGCAGTGAGGACGTCTCTCTGTTAAAAAGAACTCGGTCATATGCTTACACAGACTAAATCTGAGATCTCGTAGGAGTTAGCGGCCAAATCAGTAAATGTTGGTGCTTGCCCTGCTGTTGACCACATTCCTGCCACTAACGTCCTGTGTAAATGTATATTTAATAGGTTTTCGCCAGCCATCTTCCTCTTCCTCATCAGCATCATACCATCCATGTGGATTTTGGAGCTACACCATAGACAAAACAAAGCAAATAATCCTAAAGTATGTGTGACGTATACACTGTACAGTAGATGCAAAAAAACTGGATGGATGAATGGATGGATGGATGGATACTGTAGCATTGGCCTTTAAATATATGATTTACCATGTTTTGATTTTACCATGAGTGCTGATTTGGCATAATGCATCTGTTGATTTTGTTGATTTTTAACTAAATGTATGTAATTTTACCGTATATGTTTGTATAAATTATTTTATATTGTTTTTTAGTGTAGTACACTGGATTCTTGGCAAAATGTTGTCAGCATTTTGAATAATACCACTATGAATACGAGTTTTACGGTAAGTATACCCATGTCGATATATAAGATAGATGTATGGCTGTATTGACATCAACCTTCTGTCTCTGACACGTAGGAGAAACATACTTTGTTACAATGAGTTTTATTCATCTTTGAAGATGTCTGTTGTGATCAATGATGAATTCAGCGGTTCACAGTATTTTCGTTGTATAGAAGTTTGTACTTTTTTTTAGATTTTTATCAGTGACCTACGGGAATTTCGGCAGAAATGGTTTGTTTTGGTGTTCTTTACTTGATATGAACTGATATGATCAAAGAATGGGAGGCTCTGTTGGCACTGACACCTGTGTTCCCTTACCTCAAAAGCTGGGCGACTTGGATAATCTTCTGTCTAGAGTGTGTCTGAATGCCTGGATTCTTGCTCTGCACCAAACCCTGCTCATCCTCCTCATTGTGGGAAACTGGTTGCTACCTGTCGATGGCGGGGTCACCCGGGATGAACTGTCTCAGCTCCTGCTGATGTTCGTGGGTATAGCTGCAGACATCCTGGAGTTCACCTCGGAGACACTCTCAGATATCAAGTGAGTAGATGTTGCCATCGTTAGCAGGGAAACACTCCCATTATTCTAACAGCTGATCGCTCAGTCATCATTCAGTGCCCAGGGAGCACCTAGCGCTAAGTGTCTTGCTCAAGGACGCACCTGGTGACTGGGCCAAGATTTAAGCCAGGAGATTTCCGCATCCCGTGTTAATTAGAAGTTATTTATCATTTTTATATACTTTAATTCACATGATTACAGGCCAAAAATGTGATGATTTTATGTTCACATTCATTCAGAGGGCTGTGTCTGAAATCAGTCCCTACTCACTATGTAGGGTATTACAAATAGTGGACTATATAGTGGACTATATAGTGTGCTCACCTGGCAAAGGAACATTTGGACAGTACCACACTATTTGGGAAAAATAAGGTGGCATCTACTAATTCAGATTAGGAGGCATTTCAACCAAACTCTACAAGGTGTTTATATGAAGAAAAACTATTTCGATTTATTACTGTTCTTTTGTAAACAGGCTTGAGACAGATTTGAGTTAAGCCGTGAAAATATATATATTTAATATAAGAATTGCAAATAAATCACAACATAAACTGACACAAAATACAGTTTTATTAGTGAAATATGGTATATGTTTATGATATTACACAATAATAAGTAAGTATGACAATGTGATCTTCCCATTCTGTGCTCGGTGTTCTACTCCTGCCGCTCTGCTATTTTTCAGCGTTATTATTATTATTGTTGTTGTTGTTTATTTTTTTGCAGAATGCATTATGGTATATAGTGCTGGGTTAGTGACTACCATCAGTTGTACACTACTTTTAATGTTGCGTTGTGGGATATTTTGAGTGCACTATATAGTGGATAGAGTAACACACTCCACCTTTGGACACCACTTTCACAAAATGGTGAACATACTATAAACTGCACTACATAGTGAATAGGGTGTGATTTTGGACACAGCCTAGCATCTTATGTTTTGTTGTTTAACACTGCACCTTGCATGTATTGTGTTTGTAGTTAATGGACCATGGCAGACATTTTTTTAGTACAGCCAGAAGAGGACTGATGCCTATATCCTTTATAACAAGGGCATCACTATGAATTAAATGACTTTCTGAATAAATGGCAAAGCTAAATGATTTACAAAATGGCTCATTCTATATAAGTGGTTCGCTAAAGACGAAAGAGTGAACTAACTAACTAACTTAAAATGTTCAGGAAATGAAGAAGCTAATGAATACAAGTACCAGTGTTGGAGGATTACACTGGAGGATTTTACACAAAGAAGCACAACACAATAGAATTCTATCATGACACTTTTACAAAAGCATTTTCCACCATCTTCACTAACTTTGCGTTACAGAGCAGACTTACATATGGTTATAATAATGTGTAAAGGATTCTGTGGTGCTTGATTGACTTCTCAGAACTCTTTCTTTTTTTTTTTTGGACAGAGGATACAATTCTAATCTGGTGTATGTGATCCTTGCTGTGTGGACTTGGAGTATGTTGCAGTTCCCTCTTCATGTGACAGGTTAGTGTCCACATATTTTATAACATCATTTTACTGTTTCTGTGCTCCTAAAGTCATATATTTTCCAGGTTCTTCATTCAGAAACTATTATAGTGTTATCACACTGGCATTGACACGTTCTCACAACCCCAGGTCCTAAATTCATTTACTTCTTTCACTGTCCACAAGAACTCAGCAAGATCATCACACCTGGTTCAAATCAGACTGATTGATAATGCCATACTGGACACGTTTATACCCAGATATCCAGGCTCTCTCATTCTAAGGTTTTTCAGTGTGGTTCTGAGCAGCTGCTTCACGGTTTATACAATGTTTTTTTTCCCCTACATCTTTCTTGCTAATTGTTTCTGTTTGGATCTAGTGTTTGCCCTGTTTGGCTACCATTGTGGATTTTGACTAACTTTTACTTTCTGAGTTTGACCCTTTTGCCTTAGTACCTGACTGTCATTTCTGGATTCTGGACTATTTTATTTTAATTTTAAACTTGAAACTGTTCTGAATTCAAATCAACTTTGTTGTCCAGTCACAACAATACAGCTTAAAATGTGTTATAATGGTTTGTAACATGAGATGGTTCATTGAATTGTTTATTTCATTAATCGTATTTACGATAGATCAATATTTAAACAATATTACAAGTTGTGCGATCACAAAAACACGAAGTGCAGGTAACCATATTTTAAGGCCAATGTTAAGATGTTGTGTGTTGTGTGTGTGAAAATTGAAGACATATGTGCACTTTAGCTTTTCACAATAGGCTGATTTTGGCAGAATGTTGAGAACCCTGGCTGCTTTCCCAAAGCACTTTTGTAAGATGTTGAAACTGTACTGCTTACTGGAAAGCAAAACTACAGTCATATTCCTTCAGAGGTTAGTCTGACTTACAAGAAAACTTAAACAGTGTTAGTTTGCTGTGTTAATCAGAAATATAATTCAATAAGAAGTCTATATTTACAGATGGTTCTTTTATCTTAGATGTTTTCTCAGAGAAATGCTGGAGAAGAAACACAGGCTCCGTATCACTTCAGAAGTTCATGAATATGAACATTTAACTTAAGCGTACATGCAGTACAGCATAGTATAGATTACATGAGAGTCAGAAAACAGGAATTGGCTGCTTTATAGTAAAATCAGCTGAATCCTTGTGAAGGGTGTCAGAGGTTTTGTGCAATTCAAATAGTACAAATTAGAACCTAGTCTCTTTGTAGCAGACTAAGTAAACCCGCTTTGGTAGAAACCTAAGCTGTGAGGACAAGAGGTTAGTTTCTTATGTGGTGGATTCAAATGCACCACCTGCAGAATCCATCCATTATCTTAACCGCTTATTCCTGGTGAGGGTCGCGGGGAAACCTGGAGCCCATCCCAGAGCACATAG
>JABJVR010003362.1:0-16011 GCA_025773905.1 Chitala chitala | reverse complement strand
ATCAGTGCCTCTGTGCTGTCCTTCAGTCCAGCCCTTTCTAGCCACTGGTAGGATTTGTCGATATCAGCCACTTCAGTAATCTGTCTATATATATATATCTGTCTGTATATATATATAAAATCCTGAAAGGTACTTTTAAGCTAAGCAGTGTGTTTCACTGTGAAGCATTTCTTACCTCCAACTGTGTGGTTTCTCATTATTACCTGTTATATGTATTGATTTGTGCTGTTCTTTGTTTCTTTGTTTTGCGTTGTTTAGAAAACCCTGTGTCCAAGGTTTAAATACAAACATTCAGTGTTATATGGTTATTTTTATTTGATATAATGCATCAAGCATCAGTTAAAGGTAGGTTTCCTCTGGATTTTTACTTTTATTCATTGGTCTTTAAGCCTTTTTTGCCCATTTGTTAATAAAAATGCAGTAATAGTCTTTTGGTGACAGAGTGGACTTTTTAATGCTACTTTCTTAACCTAGGCTGTGTGTAATTTTCCTTTTCCTTTTCTACTCAGCTGGTAAATTAAATTTTGTTTTGTGCCTTTGTACATGCATTCTGGACAGGGGAATTACTTGTTAAATAGCAGATATTGAAGCCATTATTGAAGCCTTTAAATAAAATATTTAACACAATGTAGCAAGCAGAGGTCATTTACCATGTATTACTTCTCCAATCCATTATATGACTTTAGCATACAGCATAAACATTGGAAGTTAGTATTCTATTCTTTCTGTGTGTGTGTGTGTGTGTGTGTATACACAAAATATTTTGTAGAACGTGTGACTTTTACTTCCACAATAGTACAGGCAGTTGGAAAGCATACGCTCAGTAGCATGTAACTTTGCTATATGCAGACAAAAAAAGAAATGTTCTTATTAATCCTTGGTTTCACTGTCAACGAGAACTATTTTTACTGAAGTCTGCATGCTACTCTACTGTAAGGAATCTTAGTGACCCAAAATTGAACCAGAATTCCTTTCTTTCCATAATCCCAGAATAACTGTTAGGTCACTCTTTAACTATGAGCAGTATGAATACATTAACCAGTAACAGGTGTTGGTGAGTTTTGCTGATTGGGTGTGGTTCCCTGGTCTGGGGTTCCTCAGGCTCCAGGGCCATTGCAGGTTTAAGCTTTGACCTAAAAACAAACCCTTACCAGTAATTGACTTAATTAGACTAGTTACAGTAGCAATACCGACTGGACATATGGTCACATCCTGTTAATTTTAGTTCAAAACACTAGTGACAAATGTTTGCCAGTGTCATGTCTAGCACCTGTAGTGGCCCAACTTGGCCACTAGGTGCTGCTGTTTCTTCCCTTTCTCCCACACATGCACATTCCTTTTCACTTAAAGCTGCTAAGTTAATTATATCATCACTACCACCTGTGTCCCAACACCCTCTCATGTCTATTTAAGCCCTTTCCTGAGTTTAGTCTGTTGCAAGTTCTGAGTGTGAGTCGGTGTAAATCTTGGCCCTGTTAGTTGCACTGTCTTATTTAATGTTCCTTAGCCATTTGTTTTGTCTCCCTGTCGTCAAATAAACCCTTCTGCAAATAGACTCAGCTCTTGCCTCCGTGCCTCCATTTCTGGAATCGTGACAGCCAGGCACCAATACATTTATGTTTATGGTTATGTTTGCTATCAGTATTAAGTTCCTTCATACCTCCCATAATTTTGGTCTGTACACAAAAATGATTTCACAATGAGAACAACAGTAGCTCTGCCATAACTTGTAACAAATTTTACTAGTAAGGTTTAGTGATAATAATGGACCATGAAAAAAATGGCATCATCATTTCATGACACATGTATTATTTTATTAAAACAATATTTTTCACAAAAGTATAAAAGTAAGTGACTTTAGGGATTTATATTTTATCAAAGACCTCCTACACCAATACACATATACAATTACAAATCAAAATGAATGAATTTGGATTTAATTGTTAAGAGGTGTGCATGTGGTATTGGTGACCAATCTTTTGGAAACTACACTTTATCTAAAGATGCATATTGTTTTCTTTACCCATACGCCCTATTCATAATAAAGCCAAGTTAAATCATTTCAGTCCAATATTTTATTTACAGAAAAGGATTTTAAACAGTCGTATTATAAACTGCCCATGATATGTCTGTTTCAACTCTAGTTCTAGTCTCTCTCGGACTTACTGAGGTACAGCACCTTACTGCCATTTAAACCATGTGATTTCTATACAATAAACTAAGTACTGCCTGGACAGCAAAACTGTACATACAGAAATCCAGTAAAATTAATTTTAGGAATTGTGCCAATATTTTAGTAGGATATGTAAAGTTAAAGCAACAATGTTATTTATCATTACTGGTGGTGTCACACTTAACATTGCTACCAAAACAAATTACCTATCATAACATTGATACTTACATCTTGCTACATATCTAATTATATGTTTACTATGAAATTACTCTTGTGACATCACCTTGTTTCTGATAATTATCACAAAAGCACAGATACATTTACGTACAATATTCTGTTGCTTGAAGTTACTCCTTTCTATTACCAACATCACGGTTGGTTATATTTAAACTTAAAAAGCAAATAATAAAAGTGACTTCTGTAATGATAGGACCAGTAATAACATTTATCTTTTCAAAACACTGTATACATTTAATCAAAACTACATTTTAAATGATAATTATTTATTAATTTAATTAATCTACTGCATCATCCATTACAATTGTGATGCAAATGTAATTTTTTTTTTAAGACAAATGATGTTAACTGTATGATGAACCTCCAATCTGAAGAGCCACACATTCAGTAGGGGTGAGGTGGAACACAAAACCAGACTAAACCCAAACGTGTACATGGAGAACATACAGACTAAGCACACAGCACCAGATAGAAATGTGAATTCATAACCGTCACAGTGTGCTGCAACAATGCGGATCACGCATCTACAGTGCCACTTTTCTCATGTCTCACATATATTAATATTCCCATAATCCTCCAGGCACTATGGCTTCTCATGAAAAGAAAACTGCAGAATAAAAAAGAACCACAGTGAACTGACAATTATATAGCTGAACACCAAAATCTGAGCAAGAGTAACAAACATAAATTTGGACATCAAGACTTTTTTCACATCACTAAACATTTGTAGATGCCTATTTGTAAGTGGAGAAATGTAAATAAAATATGAATTATGCAAATGAGCTAAAGTCAGGCCTCAAAACATGCCCACTGGAGTTAGTTAATGTAAATTGTTTCAATTAATATGATTATATTGACTTGCAGGACATTCTACAATGTTTATGACAAGTTTTGATTCCAGACACTCCACAGTCAGCTGGA
The DNA here is from genome assembly GCA_025773905.1 of Chitala chitala. NCBI lineage: Eukaryota > Metazoa > Chordata > Actinopteri > Osteoglossiformes > Notopteridae > Chitala > Chitala chitala. The sequence goes on along the minus strand of JABJVR010003362.1, from coordinate 12,680 downwards.
ATGAGAACAACAATGTTATCTGTAAACCCTTCAGAGCAGTATAAGTTCTTGCACCATCTGATGACCTCCTGGTCTGCTAGTCTATTGTGATGGAGAGAGAAGGGAAAATATCTTGTTTGGTTATGTCACAAGTGATGTTCATTATTTACACAATTCCAAATAGCAATGTGACTTGGTGTTATTTACCATTAATGGTTATCAATTTGACACTTCAGAATGCTTAAAAATTTTCCTCATTGAAATTAATGGTATAGTCATTAATTGAGAACTGAGAACTTAATATGGTTTTTCATGAATGTCATACAGTGCAGGAAGACTGTATGTGAATATAAAGAACATATGTGTGGTACACTGCAGTACCAATAAACATAATAAGCTATTTAACTGCTAGTTTACTGTAATACTTGTTTAGAATTCGTGCTTTGATAAAGCAAACATTGTTGACAGAGCTAGATGGGAAAATACTAATGCAATACAAATAGTTGTAACTGTTTAAACACTGACTTACCAAAATATTTTTTGGGATGTTTAACTGCGATGGTCTTTGTATTATTCCTAGAGTAAAGTAGTTGTGCCTTATTCTTAAGAAGGAATTTCTGAACTTTTCTTAATTTCAGTGTTTGATTTCTGTGTGTATACCAGGTTTTGAAAATTTTTCATTACTTTTAATTTTTACTTAACTTAGCATGTCAGATTTCCATTACATTTTAGTTTATTTAGAAGAGTATTCAGTTTTTAATGAAATAAGTTTTAGGTTAGTTTAATTTAGCTTATTTCCAGTTCTACTTTTTTTTTTCTAGTTCTAGTAGGTTGACTGTTTTGTAATCCTAGAGGAGTGGGAAACTCAGAAAGTTAGAACCGTTAACTGGATTGCTGACATGCCAATTAACTTTTTACATCCAAAGCGATCCATTTTTATAAGGCAACACTGAAATTAACATTTTTTTCTTTATCAAATGATTTCATATTCATTCCTTTTGTGTCATAGTCTTAGGTTTATGTCGTTTTTTACAAGCTGTCATTCTTATTTTAATTAAATAGTTTATCGGTTTGTGATTTTCAATCTCACATTTTTCGTATATGATAACCCTGGTGGCCTGCAGTCTCATGTCCTTTTATGGGGATGGGTGGGGTGTTTAACTGTGCTAATTAAGAACACCTTTACAAAGACAATGAGATTCATCATTGAGAACTTTTGGAAGCAATTCTGTGGTTTAACATCACATCATGAATCTGACATAGACTTTTCTTAGAACCTTTCTCAAAAACAAATTTAAGAAAAACTTAGGAAGATATTTGGTGAGTGAGGCCGATTGCCAGCTTAACATTCTGACAAAGTTATTGTTGATTTTAGGCCAGTAAAAGGCAGCATGAACCGTCAATTTTTTTGTCCTTCATATTACAACCATTATCCTTTACATGATTTCAAAAGAAAGCTATGGAATAACAGTTTACTTGAGATAACAAACACCTTTTGCTGTCATCGCCTTATGTCTGTAAACTGTCAACAAATTGCTCTGAAAAAACACAATGTTAAACCGTTCTGTCTGAAGTCATCCCGTCCCCGTCAGTAGAACACCTCCTGCTGTGTGTGACTGCCACTGCAACTTCTATAGCTCTTAATCTTGCTGATTTTTTCACAGAGAATGGACAGGTATTGTGTTAGCTTCACCATGCCGATGATAACCACACCTCCAGTGAACATGATCGTGGGCCAGAGGAGAGAATGAAAAACCGCCCCTTGGCTATACAGCCGAGTCAAAAGAGCACTCTGCTGTCGCTGGGCCGGGTCATAGTAACATGGGATTTGTGGGTGTAAACTTAGCCGCTCCGAGATGTTCGTAATTACTGCGTGCATTGCCATGTGGTCCTTTCTGCATTTTGGTACATAGAAGCACTGAAATAGAAGTCAAAATGTTTTTAGTTAAATTTTTTGTTGTAGATAATTTTCATTAAAAACACAAAAAAAAAAAGATTGCTGAGCAAACACCAGCTGAACTACTAGATCACAATGTGCCCATAATGGTATCTTCAACTAAAGATGTGGTGTGAACGTGAATCCCGACCTGAAATTTGAGAGAGCTGTAAAAGGCCAAATTATCAATGAAAAATTCTAAAACAAATCACTCAGTTTCATTCTATCCTAAAGAATTTGAACATTACATTAGCTGCCTTTATTTTTATACCATAGCTATGGTGAATGTTTTTTTGTTTGTCTCACATAACAAACGTGACCAGCACATCGAATTAAAACACTGAGCACAGTGGTTCACTTGCCTTACCTCCGAGTTCGTATCCAGTGCCTCTTCATTGTGGAAGAGACGTAGAACCCTCCCAGACGCATTGATGCTCACAAACACTTGCAGGCAGGGATACCTGGAGCGCTTTCTACAGTCCGAGCCACAGCTGTAGGTGCAGTTCATCTCTCCTACGATGGTGCAATTTATCACTTTACAGCTGGATTCCTCTGTCCAAACACTGACCGTGATGTAGGGAAAGCATTTTGAATGATTAACATTGAGTTTTTTTTATCTTATCACCTAACAAATTACCATTCTTGATAAATAGGTTATATATTATATTTAGTTTCAATACATTTCACTCCCTGTTTATACACTATATCATGCTGTTATGGAAGATACCAACTGCTCATGTAATGCGTACAGTCAATTCATATTCCAATTTACTGATTTTAAAAATACATAGTATTTAAGAATATACAGTACTGTACTATAACATGCTTGGGAATAAATATCTAAAATCAACAGCTTTTATGCAGTTTGTATACAGGTGAAACATGGTTTCAAATCAGTTTATATAATATACAAGGCAGCATATGACTTTTTTTTTTTTTTTTACTAAAACTGCCACTACAGCCTTCTATTATCTTACTTACAATCAGGGTCTTTTTTCCATTTGCCAAGTGTAACAATATGTCCTGTCAACACATTTTGTGTCAGCTGTGCTTGCGTCCATTTTTTTAATATCCAGGTTCAATAAAATATTTATCTACAAGCTTTTAGCATAGAGTTACAGACTGAGAAACTTGCAGACTTCTGCCAGTGATTATAAGTGGTGAACACTACACCATCCTGCCACCCTTCCAAAGCAGCACAGATGCTGTACCTCTCTGAGTAGGAGCGCAGCACAGAAACACCCAGCACAAAGTAGGCCATAATGGAGAAGAGGATCATGGATAGGCCTAACAGGATAGCCCTGTCCTCTCCTGCCTTCAGAGCAGTTACTGTCTTCCTCTTGTCCAAAGTGTCATACTCCCGGATTTTCTGATATATTGTCCTGAAGCATAAAACGTAAAGCCACATTTGTTTTTTTTCAAGAAATTCTGCTTTGAAACATTTAGAAAACTAGGTATCAAGAGTGCCAACAGCTGATTTAAGTTTTACATTTAAACGAGCACGCACAAAAAATGTAAATGATAAAATATACACAAATTTTTGTGAGTACAGGAAATAGATTTGTTTTAAAGGCCGATATAATTTTCTTTTTTTAAGATTTCATGCTGAGTGCCTACATAGTTAAATATGCTATCAAAATCTTTTAACCAAACTCAAAAGAAAAAGTTTTTTAATGTTTATATGAAAACAGCAAACAATCAGACACTTTGCTAATGGAACCCTAACAATAAGCACAGGTGTATTTTGAGATGAAAGGGACTCTACCTTTGTTCACGATCTGATCCCTGCTCCCCCTTGCTTCCGGACCAAAGGAACATTCTCCCGGTAATGTTGCTCCGGCGCCCACTCACAGAGATCTTCTGAGAGGGGCGCTGAAAGGACCTGCAAGAGACGTACTCGGTTACCCGTGTGCTCCCAACCCTGGTCTGTTGCTCTGGCAAGTGGCCACCGTGCTCCTTTTTAAAAGTAAGAGCTCACAGAAGCGTGCGCCTCGCTTTTAGTTCAGTTACATCCTGCAGGAAGCGTTCAATGGGAGAAGACGAACTAGCGACATTCTTTGCATCACGAAGTCCAGCATGCGTCAACTCTGCCTAATTGGTCCTTAATTTTCTGCATGCTCGTATGTTATTCCCCATTTATATTCCAAAGCTGTTGTGATGGTGAAATAACAATTAGCTAATTGTAATGAACTGGAAAGTCACTGATCCCTTAGAGCCATTAGTTAGCAGAAGGCTGGAGTTCTGGCATCTTTCAAAACAGGTTTCCATGTTCTATTTGTGCGAACGTTTCACAGTTAAGTTAGAACTTTCAATAAACTTTATTCATACTTTTATTATTGTTATTATTATTATTATTATTATTATTATTATTATTATTGTTGTTGTTGTTGTTGTTTTTGTTGTTGTCTTTTTTACAAAATGTGACTTAAAATGACAAATATTATAAATGTAGCTTTTTGTGCCACGTAAATACTGTTTATTGTATAGCCAATTCCATGTTGTGATTTAAGGTGTACTAAAATTAACAGTTTTTATGGATATTGACATAATATTGGACAGGAATTGTTTTGCATAGTAGTAACATGGAAATAGAAAAGAAAATAGAAAAATATAAAAGACTGTAAGAAGTGAAAAGAATTTATATATACATTGAATGTAAGTTTTAAAATATAATGTCATATAAACATTAATATCAAAGTACATAGGTATTGTAGCAATTTTTATTATATCTTATTAGTCTCAATTTATGTAAGTTAAGTTTCAGATATGCCCACCACATTGTTTCAATATTTTGTGTTCCACTGTATGAAAAATGTAAAGTTTAACATTAACATCTGTGATAGTAGCTAGGTCAAATTAACTCACTACCTTAAGACAGGAAGGTGTCCGTTAAGCCCATCGCTGAGATCACTGATCCCAAGGAAGGAAAACATCGATTTCATAGCGTGTGAACCCACAGCATGTTCACTCTCTGCATTAACCATCTTGTTGTATACCATCTATATTAGCTTGTAGTTCAGTGTGTCTCACCAAACTCAGAAGACTGCACAGCTGCTGGACATCATCTCACGTCCTTAGAGCCGCTGTAACAGAAACTCGATACATCCTGTCCACAATCCCCCTTCCTCAGGTTCGTGCCTCCAACTGTCTCTTCTGCTGCCTCCCTGACCGATAAACCTTCACAAATTGGGTCATTTCCTGGCCAGCGCTTTAATGATCCAAACCAAAGGTGTTTATCTGCCTCTTTCCTTCCACTTCACTGTCCTGCCTCAGACATTGCCCAGTTAGTTATTGTCACCCATTACACTGAACTGTCCATTGTCTGACACATACGTAGGAAGCCCAGACACACAAATGCACAAATGCAGCTGTGGTCACCTTCTTCTGTAGAACCAAGCCTTTCCTGATCGTTGAGCAGCTGGTGCTGTTTCCTCCCCTCACCCTTACCACACTCTTTTTGGAGTGCCTCATGCTGTCTCATAATCTCCTGCTCAATGCCATTAGCTAGCAGAGCCTTTGCACACCTCCACCCCCTGCCTTTAGTAATTTCCTGTCTGCCCAACCACTTTGTGAACTGATTCTTCCACCTTCCTTGGAAATAATGGGAGATTTGACCGAATGCACATCTTAACCTGCTGATACTTCTCAGTTTTCTTTCTGCATTTAACACTTTCCCATTTCCAAGCAGAACTCTCATAAGGATGGTGGGTCAGGGGGACCTATATGATTTGAGGGATCAAGAATTGTACAGGGGATCATGAAAAATGTAAGAGATTTCTACAGGCAGGATTTCTCTCTATGCTGCTTTTTCAAGCTCTACCTCTGGGACACTAGCATGGGACTGTCCACCGTTATCCAAATTCTTACTTGTTTTACAACTGTACACCAATTAGCCATAACATTATGAGCCTAGTATTGAGTAGGTCCCCCCTTTGCTGCCAAAACAGCCCTGACCTGTTGAGGCATAGACTCCACTAGACCTCTGAAGGTATGCTGTGGTATCTAGCATCAAGGCATCAGTAGCAGATCTTTTAAGTGTTCTAAGTGGCAGGCACTTTTGGTGATGGACATGGATAATCATGGGCACCCTGACCAGTCTCTGGCTACGCAGCCCCATACGCAACAAACTGTGATGCACTGTGTATTCTGGCACCTTTCTTTCTGAGCCAGCATTAACTTTTTCAGCAATCTGAGCTACAGTAGCTCCTCTATTTGAACAGACTACACAGCTGCGATCTTGCAGTTGCTCTGACATAGTCGTCTAGCCATCACAATTTGGCTCTTGTCAAAGTCGCTCAAATCCTTACACTTGCCTATTTTTTTAGCTTCCAACACATCAAATTTAGGCAGAAAATGTTCATTTGCTGCCCAATATATCCCACCCACTTCCAAGTACCATTTTAATGAGATAATCAATGTTATTCACATCACCTGTCATAATGTTATGGCTGATAGGTGTATTGCTGTAATGCATTGCTAACTTACCTACCTTTCTCTTTTGTTCTAAGCCACTGCTGTCAGCATCTTCCAATTCAGTCACCCAGTAATCAGCGCCTAATTATCAAATGCGATAAAGAAGGTGAAAACTGATGAAAATAAAAAGTGTAATAATTTGTCAATTGCATGTTTTAACAGCATGTTACTTTGAGAGTTCAATCTCTGCACAAATAGAAATCTATAAAGTCTGCAAAATGACATTGACTGACTTCATTTGCAGAATAATACTGTATGACTTTGCAGAATGACACTGTGACTGTACACTACAGAATGACACCATGCCACTTTGTCTACAGAATGACACTGTGACTGTATACTATAGAATGACACCATGTCACTTTGTCTACAGAATGACACTGTGACTGTACACTACAGAATGACACCATGTCACTGTGTTTACAGAATGACACTGTGACTGTACACTACAGAATGACACCATGTCACTGTCTACAGAATGACACTGTGACTGTACACTACAGAATGACACCATGTCACTTTGTCTACAGAATGACACTGTGACTGTACACTACAGAATGACACCATGTCACTGTGTTTACAGAATGACACTGTGACTGTACACTACAGAATGACACCATGTCACTGTCTACAGAATGACACTGTGACTGTACACTAAAGAATGACACCATGTCACTTTGTCTACAGAATGACTCTGTGACTGTGTACACTACAGAACGACACCATGTCACTGTGTCTACAGAATGACACTGACTGTACACTACAGAATGACACCATGACACTGTGTGACTCCATCTGCAGAATGACACTGTATGACTTATTCTGCACAATAACATTTTGCATTAGGACATTTCTTTCTTTTCTTTCTAGCTTTGATTTTTTTCTGATCGTTTCTTTCCTTAGGGTACATGTATTGGCCCGTCACTTTAATTATAGTTCATGAAATCAAATAGTGAGTCTGGAAAGACTGCCTTCAACTTAATTTTAGCACAGACAAATATGATTTCCATTGGTGCCTAAATGCAATACAATGTCTATTGTGGGTTATTAATATTGCTGCCTTTATCAGCCGTCTGATCTTGACAAACTGCTTCTACTTAACACACAATTGCATTCCTAATTTTGCATGATATTTTACCACTAATGACAACACAGAAAGCAATATCTAAAGAACATTATTGCTGATGTTAAATATATAAAAACGTCTCTCACAGCACTGCTGCAGAAAGTGACATAAGTGTGAACTGTAAAATCAGAAATCAATGTTTGGCGCATTTTAACACTTTGTCTAATAATGGAATAAACTAATAAGATATAGAAAACTTCATGGGATGCAAATGCTTAAATTTAATATTTTGTAAAATACTAATGTAAGCATGAAATATAAAAAGAGTGATGGAAGAAATGGGAAAGAGGGAAGAGAAAAATGTATGTGTTACTGCTGCTGTATGTTAATGGCTGCTAATGCAGCATTGGTTGTTAGCAATCTAATCTAAGCAAAATAATAATTCACAGTTACGTTAACAGTAGACATTGCAAAACAAAATTAATCATTTCAAATGATAGGACAGCTTGCTGGCTCACCCACTTCTAAAGTTGTGTAAAACTAACTTAATATTACTGTGTATTTTTGCTGCAATATTCCCAGTGACATTATGTGTATAGAGGAGATTATATTATGTTTTTGTTAACATCCAACCTTAAAGTGTTCTTTAAATCATACAGTCATAAACAAACACAAGTAATAATTAATGGAAATATGTGTGGCTTATTACGCTAATGAGAATTTTATTACAGAAACTTCACATACTGCTGCTCTCACGGAATGATAAGCAAATGACTCCAGTGGGACCTTCTGAGACACACAGAATTATGAAAACTGAGACTGTAGATATTCTTTATATAGTTCCACACCAAATAAAAGTCTCTCCTCTAAGTGGTCTTAGGGGCAATTGAAAATTCATTGTTTCATTGTCAAAGTTACCTATCCAGGTGGTTCTGGAGTCTGTCAAATAAAGGCAGGGAGAAGATACAGAAATTATTTTCATAAAAGACAGCTGTTACTGTACAAAATGCTGGTCAATGTAAATGTTTGTAGTCCATTTGGTCTCCATCTTTTCAGAAACACAGTATTTCTATCATTAGCAGAGAGTACAGAGGTGGCTTATTGTTGTCAACATCCCTCTGTGTGCATCTCTTTTATTCTGTTGTATTTTTAGACAATATGCCCTCCAGGATGTTCTGTGGGTTGGTGTTTCTGATGCTCATAGTATCCCATGATGCCTGTTCCACACAACTCCGTTTTAGTTATTGTTCAAGACAGTAACTTTTTTGGAATAATACCTACTTCTTAAAAATATAAAGTAGCTATTGAATATATGTTAGTTTTGTTAGGCTTTGAATTGTTACCTGGTATACAATCATTGTCCTACAAACATATCAATGCTCTTATTTTGATGTTCCATTTTAATTAATTGCATATTATCATTTAATTGCTCAAACTCAGCAAATTAAATTAGATGAAATCAAGACAAAACTAAATTAAATTGGGTTTCTAACTTTCCTCACCTCAACAAAGCACTCAACAAAGATCAATAACTGAAAGAAACCTCATCAACAATAACTACCACTAATTGTTTAAGGTGCATCTCTTCCAAGTCACTGGATCTTCGTTTATATTAATTGTGTTTTGGTTGTGATATTTCAGTGATATTTTATACTTGTTCTGTTTGTTTCTTTTTTAGTTTTGTTGAATTTTGTCAGTTTTTCCACCACCCATTTTTTTTTAATCCCAAAAGGCCTGTATTGCCTGTAGAGACTTTTTGTGACCCAATAAAAAACAGTTTGGAAGATCAGTTTGTATGTCAGACAGTAACCTTCACTTGGCATTGGAGGTTTATTTTCAACAACGGCTTCCATTTTGTTACTCTTGAAAGAATGATGATGTTGGTCTCACCTAATAAGATGCATCTCCAGCTTTAGAGCTAAGTTATTCAATACTTAGCTTTGGCCCTGAAGTATCATTCTCCATGGCTATGAGCCATTTCCTATCTCTCTCCTTAGCTGTTTTCATGACATGGGACTATTTTAATTAAATGTAATCTATTCAACAACTGTCTGAATACAATGTTAAAAAATGTTAAGCTTTCCTCAGAATTAATAAAAGGCACATTAAATTTTTGTTGAAAATGATCAGTACCAAACCCAAGAATAACAAAGAAATATTTCCAAACAGAGACACTAATTCATAAAAATTTTCCTTTCCATATCCATAGGCCTTTATTTCAGAGAATGTTGCAGTAATACTGCTCAGGTTTTGAAACACTTGTCCGTGCCATCGTGATCCCCACTTAATGTCTGACAGATTGGGGTAGAGTGTAATTCTCTGATGATGCCAGAAGCGTGGAGGCAGCAGGTGTTGGCCTATTTGTGTACTCTAAATAGAGTGCTTAGCATTATGTCAACAAAGACATCCTCCCTCGCACAAGGACCATGTATCCAATGACAATAATAAAAGCTGTGTGTGTGTGTGTGTGTGTGTGTGTGTGTGTGTGTGTATGTCTGTGTGTGTGTTATATATGTGTATGTGTTTGTATGTGTGTCTATGGCTTAGCAGCCATACCAATAAATAATACACAGCTCCGCATGTTGTCTCTGTGTGCCATTTCTCCTTATGTTCGTAGTGCTTCATATAAAATCAATGTTCATATAAAATCAATACAATTAAATGAATTTGAGAGAACCAGAGTGAAGTTATAAGCTTATTTTCATTTACATTCTAACTGAATCCACATGCAGTCTCACTCTTGTAACACCAGATCCTAATACACATTTGTCTCCATGTCTCCACTACAGTTTTAATAGCGTCATACTGGTGTTGCACTTATACCTCTGTGAGTACTGCTCCTCGTTAATTCTGTTCCATTCTTTGTCTGATGTACTAATTAAAATTCAAGAGATGTCTGCAACTGTAAAATGGCAACAGATGACAATAACTGACAGTGCAAGAACACTGAATATTACGCAGTTCATTGTTCACTGTCCAATGTGTAGTGAGGTCCAGAAAATTGGTTAGAGTTACCAGCACAATTATGAAACAAGAAGAGTCATTTGAAAAGAAATAGTTCACACAGCACGTATCACTCTGTGTTTGATCATATATAAATCTTGCTTTAAACAACAATATTGCAAGCAATGGCACAAGTGCACCAGCACAACATTTCATAATGCACACAATAATACACACAATAATACACAGTTAATCTCCTTATAACGTGCTTCAAATGCTGGCATGAAGACACTGTAAACACACGACCAAAGGGCTCAAGTTGCAAACATCCTCAGAGCCTCGAATAAGAAGTACTCCCTAAACTGCCATTATGACCAAATAAGAAAAAAATTGTTATTATACACCTTTCACAAGAAATTGTACTGTATTCAATTTTTTTAAAAGCCTTGTCTGTATGTGGTCATGGTAACGTACCTTGTGTGTATTTAGTATAGAATAAGTACAGGTCACAGTGCATATAAGTGCTTGAAGTATGGCCTGACACTGTGTTCAAATTAAAAAACTGAAATAAAAGAAATTAAACATTATGTTTTTATTATTCAGTCTTATTAGTCAGCTAGTAAAAAAATCTTATTAATCTGTTGCTTTGATTGAATTACAGCATATGAAGTAAAGCCAGAAAGCAACACAAATCTTTTTCTGCAAATACAACAGTGATAACCAAACATAATTTTCATGTAAAGCACAAAGCTCAGATGCCATATAGCTCATACCACAGAGAAACATTTCAAAATGTGTTATTTAATATATATCTTTATAGTTAGATTTAAATAAATCTAAAAATAAAATCATATTTCACTGAAGGAAAATGCAGTCAAATGCAGGACCCACATGCCATACCTTTGATGCATGTTCTGCTCTTTTCTGGAAAATTCTACTCACTTCCCCTTCCTGCTGTGTAAATTTATTGTAACTTTATGTTGACACAGGCCGTGTTTGTTTTCATGTGATGCGAGTCAGTGGTCCTTTAATACATTCTCTCTTTGTGTGGGAAGGTGCAGCTGGCATGCTGGAACAGAGAATGGACTAGAGGTAAGTAAATGTAGAAGGGTCTTGCAGCAGTTTCAGAGTCAACACCTCTGAGCAAATAGCGAATCACATTGTGAGCACAAAGCAAAGTACAGTGTTCAGGCACCCTGATAAGCAGTTATGGACAGATGGCGTTTCTGAACGAACTGTGAACTACAGTTATCAGCACAATCTTATCATTTTAAGTGTAAATAAAAGTATGCAGGAAATTGTCTTGATACTGGATTATCAATAGAAAAGCTTGCTAAAAAGGCATTGCATTCACTGCTTGGATGTAATAGTACAGCAATGTAAAATATATAAAAGTGTAAAGACACATCATGAAGATTGCAATGCCCATGAATGACAAACACACATGTACACAACAGAATTATATTCTTCAATACACATTTCTTAAAAAATATTACATCGGTTGTCTGTGTGCAGTGGTATGTCCTTCTAATGTACAGCAACAACAGCTTGTAGGAATATAAATTTTGTCTATGCCTTACCAAAATTTTTTGACAGTCCCATCTCTCCATATATATTATGATGAAATTATGATATTCATAATTAAAGAAAGTATTTTTACATTCAAAGTTTAAACACCTTTTGTACACAACTAAAGAACACTGAATGGGTATTCAAGTATATTGTTTTTTGAAAACTAATTTATTTGATTTCTTTGCATTTCAAGCTACATGATTATCATACCATTATCGATAACTATTCTTTTTACTGTTATTATTTTCTTTTAAAATTATTTTTCTTGCTTAACAAATCAGACATGTAACCTTTCATAATTGATAAAATGCATGCATACATACGTTGGTATATACCAATGTCAAACACATTTTGCCATCCTTATTTTAAAGCATGTAAACACAAGTGTGTGACAGCTGGAAGCCACAGACAAAACCAGTCAGGATAGCCAGTGCAGCAACATTCGCCCGCATCAAAGTTCACACCTACCTCTGATGGATGATTTCATGTTAAGGAGATGTATGAAGAGCTTAGATTGTGCTGAAAGGTGTGCAAGAGAAACAGTTCAGTATGTGTAAAGTGTATGTGTGTGTGTGTGTGTGTGTGTGTGTGTGTGTGTGGGGGGGGGGGGGGGTCTATGAGAGGCCTGCTGTGTGTGAAAACCACCACAGGACAGGGAGCAGTGAAGGTAACAACAAGGCAGGGTTTTATGTCTTCACCAGACACACAAGC